>CM031237.1:737868940-737970059 GCA_018340775.1 Taxus wallichiana var. yunnanensis | reverse complement strand
GTAATAAACAGGTTACGTCCATGGCGATTTATTGTTTCTGATGAGTTGAAGGGGGACATTTAACTATATTAAAAATCCTAATAGTTTAAAAATTATATTTAGTTGCAAAAGAGAACTAAAACATGAGAATTATGAGAGGTAAGGAAGAAGAACCATGCTTGGAGAATGAAGTTTGGCCGAAGCTACAAGCTTCGGTTCAACATCTTCGCTTTGGGCACTTCGTCACAACTAGTTCACGAGCATCCTCAAACTCCACCATTTTGCATACATGTCTACTAGGGGAGTTACATTGCAAACAAAACAACATCTTGTTTTCTATGCCTTAATGGTTTTCAAAGCTCAATTCCCTAAAGCTCTTATTTTCGCACGTGTGGGGAGGATCTTGTGAAAGGTTGGAATCTAGCTTTACATTACCAACCGCATTTGTCAAAGGTTTCCAAGGCCTTTTCAACCAACTCATTTTTTTACACATCCCGCAATCATTGTAGCCCATAAACCACATTCCTTTCAGGCATTTTCGAACCGTTTCGCATGCTTCCACATTTTCGCACATTCTCATGTGCTCATCAAAACCAAGCAAACATAATGATTAATTCTGGCATGATTCTACAAGAGGCACTCATGCCATCAAAGTATTTACAACCCTCATGCACTTTGAACCCGCATGGATAAATGCTAATTAAACAAAATGAAACTTACATGGTCAAGGTATGTTCCATAAGACCATGTCTCTTGAGGCATTTTGTCAAACAGTCCAACCGCCTTTAACAAATGCATTTTGTGCGTATCTTACCATTATGGTAGTCCATGAGACCACATTTTTTTGAGGCATTCTTTCAAGTAGTTCACAGGATTCCACATTTTGCATATGCATACCGCCTGGGCATTTCAGAACTAGAACATACACAACAAAAATCCCTTCTATCATTTTCATGTCGTTGTCGAAGGATTCGCTCGGAGTTCTAAAAAGCGTTAATTTTCTCACGAAACAGTAGAAGATCTATTCCCTGAGGCTATCCCGTTCCATCATTTGGTTAAATATTTGAAAAAAATGCCCCCAAGCATATGCGGGACTACAACCTCCTCGAGCGAATCCATATTTTTTATTTTTTGCATTAAAAACGAACCCACGCAGGATTTTGGCATGGCGGGAGAATCTTGCGTGGGGGAGGTTGGGAGGAGGCCCAACAGTGATGGCGCTCCAAGAGATGACATCTGGCGAAGCATTTTTGACAAAAACAAAGAAAAAAAATGCCCAAAGCAAACCTGCGACCCAGCATCACACAGAACCATGTTTCCTCTGCCATGTGCACCCACGTTTTGCAGCATTTTCCCTATGTGTGAATAGAGGAAAATGGGACAAAATGCCCCTGGTTTTGCTCTGCCACCCCCCCAAATTCACCCCATTTCCAAATGCCAAAAGACAAAACCCTAACAACAAACGTTTTAGAGCTTTTTTCCTAGCCTTCATATTAGTTTTATTTAATTTTATATTAAATTGTATATGTATTTTTATTTAATTAAAAGATTGTGTAAGTTTATGTGTTTTCCTTTACAATCACTTTATCGATAGATAACAAAAAGTCGATAACAAGTTTCGACGATCGGATAACGAAGTTATCATCAATCGATAAATAAAATAATAATAATAATAATAATAATATTATTATTATCACTCATTAATACTTATTAATCATCTTAATAAGAACAAACTTATGAGCCTCGATAAATTTTATTTAGAAGGTTTGCTTGTAATGTGTTTCTATGGCATTATACTTGAAGTCGTTAAGTTAAACACAAACAATATGTGTTGGTATGAACTTCACTCGAGGTTTATTTTATTGGGGCTTATATCTATGTGGGTATATCAAATCCTTCTTCTTTGAGGATTTGTGTTTGTATAATCGATATGGTTTTAATATTCCGAGTTATATTAAAACTCTGCGACCTTCATTTAGGTATTCAATACAACGGTTAAAGCTTATTACTCCTCAATGTTATCATGGTGTGATATCTAATGTATTTGGGTATATCTTCAATTTCCTTAGTTGTGAAATTCGGTTAGAGGGTTATATAGCCATACCCAGTTTGCTTGTAAAGTCGATGGCTACATACCGGTTCAAAATCAAGTCTTGAAGATTTAAATACCCAATCCATGGTATCCGACCTGGACCTTGTCATAAACTTTGTGACCTGTTGGGTTATTGGGGAACTCTTTAACAGTTGTGTTTTATGGCAATGTTGTAATGTTTCAATAAGCTATAAGTTCCAATGTCTACGAAGTTGGGTCTCATCCTTTTTGTTTAAAATTGTGCCCATTATATGGCATTATTGGAATGCAATCGTATCAATTTCATAGGTTAATACTTAACTTCGTGGGTATTTCTCCTTATAGTGATTACTCCTTAACTCCTCCAGTCGATTAAATATTTCTAGTTTGATTGTTGTAGACCAACGATTGAAGGAATGTTTGGTCGATCTGTGCTCATTATGTCGGTCTAGCTCAACAATGACTTTGTCACTTTGTCAACTCGTGAAAGATTAAGGTAAACCGATCTCAAAGATGTTTGATTAATCAGGAAACTATAAATAAGAGTATGGAATTGTATGTCAATACATTTGTATGTTGAGCATTATTATACCTAAAACGTAGACTATTCAATACGTAGACTATTCGATACCCTAGAATGAAGACCATATATTAAAAGATACTTGTATAGTTATAATGCTTGCGTATTATTCTATATTGTTATATATATGAAGGAATATGATTTGTCTGTCTGGTAGTGTTATAATGCTCGAGTATAATTCAATACCGATAGATATATGAAGGATACAAGAACTATTTGTCATAAATAGTTATAATGATTGGTATTAGTCAATGTTAAAAATCTATTTGAATAATATAAGATCAATGGGATCTTGTAAAGGATATGTGAGAGTTATAGTGTATCAGTAATTGGATAATGATAAGTTATAAAAGTAATAATATTACCTATTTATTCAAATCATGTAATAATGATTGATTGATTGACCTAAATGGTTATGTTATTTGTATAGAATTAATGCATGAAAGTAATTATATTTAAATGTTGTAGTTAGCGATGTACATGCAAGTAAGTTCAAAAATGTTGTACCATGATCTGTGTCCTTTTTGTTAGCTATGTGATTTTAACTTAATGCAATATTTCCTATATGCAAATACTAGATGGCGTAAGTTATTATAAGAGGTATAGATCTTATCATGCCGAGTTCTTATGAACGACAATCACTAACAAATCTTGCGATGGACTACTTGAAAGATGAAGTTTTAAATGTTGCATTTATTCTATTGATTGAAGAAAGTTGAATTGTATTACTTGTTGTATTCATCAATAAATGAAGTACCATTGTATTGTTTTGATTAATGAGGGCCAATTAGCCTAGTTATATGTATTAATTCCAAAAAGTGAAATTGTAAGACTTACATTGTATTCAGGAAAATATGTTTTATCTCATTTTAAAGAAATGAATAAGAGGCTTTCATATAATCATTGTGTTAAATTGCATCAGATGTTGCAAGGTAGTTTATTAAACTTAGTTGCATATATGATTGTAATTAGGAGGAATCACACATTAATATATATGTTAAATGTAATTGAGTTTGACATCTTATAGTGCACTTTTAGGGTGAAATTGATGACTAAATCTTCGGCATGTTGGGTTATTTTAATTGATAACGTAGAAAAAAATCTAAATAAAATAGTCAACCCTGGTATAAAACTCTCACATAACTACCTTCTCGCGTGATCCTTCTTAACGCAGAAAACTAAAACCATAGGGTGAACCTAAATCATTAAACTTGATGGAAAATTCTAGCTTAAGGAAACAAAATCCCAAGTTAGAGATTATCATCTTAGCATGTATGCTTAGCGACATTGTCGTGAACCCAATAGTTAGGAACGACATGGTTAAACTTTGTCTTGAGTATGGGGTTCCCTCCTAGGATTGGTAGTCATGTGTGTTGTAAGGAGAATGTGTTTTCTTAAGGTAGTACTCCATATGAAACCAACCTTTAATATAATTTAAAACCCTCTTGGCCCGACGCACGTGTAGAGTGAAGGGTGTTAGGTGTCAAAGATCACTAACTACTATTTAAAGTCACCTTTAAGCGGTGGGATTATAAATGAACTCGACACCCAATTTTTATTATTGTTTGGAAGTATATGGTACAATGTTAAGAGTTAATTGTGGAACTTAACAACATTTTAATTTATGATTAGTTTGTGGAAGGGTAACCATAAGATGGTATGCTAGGAGAAAATCAAAATTTGATCTTTCTTATAACGTGTTTAAATCATCATGTTGAGAGAAACAAAATCCATGGCATGTAAACTTTAATGTGAACCTTAATCTTTAAACGAAGAGTTACTCCCTCTTGTTCTCCCACTTGTCCCATTGTGAAATGAATGTATGATGTGAAACTAGGTAATCATGTTCTTGAGGCAATTCCCTAGGATGAGAGCTAGTAGTCTCATGAGCATGCAAATGTTCCTTATTATCAAATGGGTTACACAACTAATTTCAAAATGCTATTTAAATCAAACTAAGTGAAATTATTTTAAGATGAATGTAAATGATTCAAGTGGATCCTATGTTTTAGTTACCTACACATGATAACTTGAGTGTGAATCCCCTTTAACCCCTCTCAACATAAGAGTGTTAGCTTGACAAGAAGTATCAAATTTACCTAGAGTTACATGAAGATTTTTGGAGATAAGGTTGTTCAATCACTCTAGTTGTGACCTTAATAAGGTGTGTAAAATTTATAAATGAATGTCTCCTTGTAACTTGCATCTAATACTTAATTTCTCAAGAATCCAAACTTGGTCGAGTGTGAAATCATACTCCTTGGGACCTTTATGATTAAACATTTAAGTGAAATAGATGGGATATACGGTTAGTTGTAATAACTTAAAAACAAAATAGAGAAAACCTATAAATTAAATGCTAATATGAAAACAATGTGTCATCTATTTACCCAGTAACTAATAAACTTCCTTTGTTTCATGTGAACCTTCCTTGTTGCAACTGAGATAAATTACAAATCCAAACAAACATACAACTTAGAATAAAAATCCTTAGAAAAAATACTAGTAGCCTCATGTATGCTCATATGTTCCTATCAACAATCAGGCTACATCATTTTATTGCGATAAGATAAAAGAGAAAAGTCAGATGGAACCACTGCAAGTAAAAAGTTAAGTAAGATAAAAATAATGTATCCTAGATAAATAAGAATGAAGGGCTCCATGAAAAGTGATTGTCAAATAAGTAAGGTCAATAAAAAAATATGACTATAATAAATGTATGAACTAGGAAAGTGTTGTGTTAGGGATGGTGCCTATATGGGAGTTTATCTTTGTAGTGGAATTATTGTGTTGTGGCTTGTCATTTGGGAAAGGTGGCCTCGAATGTATTTCATATGTGTGTTTCATGTTACCTATGTGGGATAATGTTTGTGAAAATGTCTCATGAGTATGTGTTGTCCTAAGAAATCCCTTGTGTTGTCATGTATCAAGTAATGTAAGTCAAAATAAATAAATTATTTTGGTATTTTTATTGTTGTATTTGTGTGTCAAAATTGTGGGCATGACAATTCCCTAACATACATGTATGCAAAATTTGTGAACATGCTCTTGGCATGTGAATTGTTCGACTAAGTTTCTAATAGAAATGTTTCCTCAAGGACTTCTTTAATTGTAGGATATGTATAAAATGGATGTGTGTTTCTCGTAGGTCATGTGCAAATGGGAGCTTTGCAGTGACTCATGGCTATCACATATTCCTCTTCTATAGTCCATTTGTTGGTGAAATAATCTATTGTGTAGATTATTGGTTTTCACCAACGGTCATGACTTAAGCCCCTCCTTGGGTATGGGGAGGCTACCATTTATTGAATGCAAAATAATAAGAATTGTGGGGTGGTCGTTAGACTGGGGATCACTTATGAATATTCAACTAAACTTGTGGCAAACTACTTGTATAATGTACAAGGGATGAATTTACTTTGAAGAGATGTAAATATGAGATGGGGAAATAGAGAGAGGTTTAATGTTGTGAGTAAACTTACAAATTTCACACACATTAGCCAGAGTAGGTCCACATTCAATAGGAATAAATCAACCATGTAAGCAATAGAAAGACTAATAAATCAGAGACACAAAGTTCTATGGATTCATTAATCAAAGACACAAAGTTCCTTCTTGGTTTTACAAGATTACAATGCTTGCAAAGTTTGAGGGTAGAGAGAGAGCGTAGAAAATCATAGGTAAAGAGATAGAAAAAATATAGCTTTATTGTTTATAGTAATAGTGATATAAAACCCAAAAACTAACAACAATCAGAAACTACCAACCTTTGGAATGGAGAAGCCATTCCAATTTATAGCTTACAAATTGTCTTTTCATCTCCTCCCACATGACTTTTCACATTCCCCATCACTTGTGACCTTTCATATTTTTAGGGAATAAAAATGAGCATTTTTATTATTGATGAAAGATAACTCTTACAATGTCAAATTAAATGTCACTTAAGTGAATAAGAAAACATAGTGAAAAGTACATTCTTAGTGAAGAATTAGAATTTTAGAGAGAGATGGAGGGAGAGAGAAGAAGAGAGAGAATGAAAAATATGAAGATGAGAAAGCCTCTTGTTGATGAAGGATATGCTTCTGATGGACCTTTGAGGAAATGCTTCATGAGTGAGATTCTTGGATTTTGACCTCTTATTGGACTGAAACATTTTGGTTATAATCTCCTTTTTCTATGAGGTGCAAACACATTATAAAGCATTTAATAAGTGTTCAAAAACACTATTGTGATACTTCCACTGAGTGGCCCTGTGATGACATCTTGATCTTGAAAACATGATGGTCTTGGGTACCTTAGTATCCTATAGTTCAAGTGACAATATTTTACACACACTAGTTCATGTTGACTCATTCCTTTCCACAATGTGATTCACATGATGTCCCTCCTCTTAGAAAGATATTTGAACACAAGGTCAGAGTTGGAATATGGATATCATCACCTTCCTCCTCGTGACTTCTTGGAGCTTCACAATTCACCTTAGTGACAAAGATATCTCCTTCTTGGATGGAATCAACCTCAAGAGACCCAAGTACCTTCTTATTCACTTGTTCCTTATTGAAAATGTATTATGCTATAAATGAGGAAAGAAGAAACTCCACATTCACCATCATACTCATCAAACACATTCCCATGCCGATCCTAAGAAGATGATTGAAAATCAAGGCTTACCTTTGTAGACCATATTTGATATCACTTTCCTTTCATGGTCCACATCACTTAAACATGATGATGCAAGAGCATCAAGAAGTCAGAGAGTCATGTTTGTAGGAAGAGTGATTTATTTGTGTAAAGAGTAATTATGCTTCTAAATGTAACAACTAGGTGTGTACGAGGTTGGAATTAGTTGTTTTTAAGCCTTATTTGGATATAATGATGTGTCATAGAGTTGTAATAGGTGTGTGAACGAATTGAGAGTATTGGGGATGTGGTTTCATCCTAATCTAATTATGGTATGTTGTTAAGCTCTCTAAGGAGCTAGAATAAACCATTTTTAGTGGTCTAGTTAGAAATATAAGAGATCATTCTATGAAGGTCAATGAGAAATATAGAGGAGCAAGATGTAAAACAGTTGATAATAACTAAAGAAGGAATAATGCGTGGTTCATAGGTTCTTGACTAAGATCAGTATAGTGTTGTCCTTGATAAGTTTAACAATCTCAATCGTGTTTATGGGAAGCAATTAAATCATTGAGGCCAATTTCTTTGTGTGAATGATTATAGGTATGAAAAGTTTGAATTAATATAAATATTATAGACCACTTTGAATAAAGTATGTTGTAGATCGGGTCGCAAAGAAAATTTAGAGGTTATTCATACAAATTCAAATATTGGAAGGGATTTGTCATAGTCTAATCAATCCTCCAAGGTTAAAAATTCATAAAAGGCCTTGAATTTAGTAAGAATCAAACGTTATTGTGCCTTTGTTTAGACACATTCATGGAAATCTGCAACTAGGGTTCAAAATGAAAATATCATCATTCTATCAATCTAACCCACGAAAAATCCTAAAAATTTGAGGATAAGTTTGTTTGGGATCATGCAACTATTGAAAAAATAATTAAATTGAATGGTTACTTAATGAAATAGAACTAATTACTGGATATTTGGAGAAACTTGTGGTAGGCACCTGAGATAATATTTTTTACAAAATTGATAGAAATAACACAAATTGGAGGTTTGTGTTCTTCAAGGGAGTCAAGGTAAGTGTTGTAAAGCATGGAATTGTGTTAATAGAAGCAAGAATAACCTTCTATCAGGGAAATTCAGTTATATCAGAACAGAGAACAAAAAAGGACATAATAGATTTGGAGAGATTAGATGGTCAATAATGTATAAGATGCATTACAACGAATTTGGGCTTGAATTTAACAAAAGGATTGATTAAACATTTAAACAAGACTATCATTAATCTTTCAAGGACTACAATATATCTTGAATCATCCCAAGAATAGTGAATAGTAAGGACAAGCCTATAAATTGAAAGGCTTACAAGTAATTCATGACAAGAGTTGAGTTTTAGAGAAATTAAAAGTTATAACACATCCACCAATTAGTGGTATCAGATCACTGAGATCTTAGGGAAATACTTAAATTGTTTGAATAACTAATATTTAGAAAGTTTGTAAAGATTGTATGCATATGGTTCCAGGTAGACAAGAGATGAAGAAGAGTGGGATTGAGAAGCAAAAACAACTTAAGCTCCAACAAGAAACTAAGTCCATAAAAGAGGACCTTGAAATGATGATGTAAAATATGCAGAAAGAAATGAGATGCCTTATATTCAAGGTATATGGATGGAATCTTCCCATTAGGAATTTTTTCAAATGGATAGTGCAAGAACTTGTAAAAATAAGGAGAACAATTGGTTTGGAGAAGAAAAATGAAAGAGATGAAATGTTTCCAAGAGGAGAGAAATATGAAGAGTTGTCTGGAGAGAAACCAAGAAGGAATTTGCAAGAAATGCAACAAGAGAGAGAAGAGATGCCAAAGGAAGAGGCATCCATGGAGTCGAAGGGGTCTCAAAATATTTCTTCCAACCGTTTCTCTAAATGGGTGTTTGCAGGAAAAAAGGCCTCAGGGGAAGAATTCTAGTTTGAGGCATTGAACCTTGAGGATGAAGAAGCATCAAATTATGAATTTGTTTACATCAGCATGGAACAACTACTTGAAGAATTGGAAACCTTGGAGAGTAACATAAATGAAGACAAGTGGAGTGAGGTTATGGAGTCTCAAAATGAAGGATATAGTACACACTAGGATGATTTATACAATCAACTACAAGTCGAAGACAACCAAGGAGGAAAGTGAACTCTCAAAGGATGCAACGATGTTAGACTTTAGTATTGAAGATTTTCATTTCATTGACAAAGTGAAACAAGCCTACCAAGAGGCCAAATGTGAACATGGAAAGAGAATGATACTGGAACAGGTTAAGAAGGTAATCATGCATTATATTTTTGTATATAACAATGCTTGTGATGATATGATAATAAACAACCATGAGGCATGCAAGATAGAAGTTAAAATCATGGTGGAGAACATAGAAGAACAAGAAACCAACAGGGAGAAAAAATAAATGAAGGAAAAATGCAAGTGCAAATGCAGTAGGAGGACAAGAAAAAAGGTAACCAAGTGTAACAAGCATATCAAGGTGGAAAATCAGGAAAGATTGCAAGAAGAAATTGGAAGGAAAGAAGGAAGAAAAGTTAAGCATGCACTTGAGTAGGAGCTCAAATTTTCCCATCAGGGAGCCTGATGCAGGATCATCAAGAAGTCAGAGAATCATGTTTGTAGGGAGAGTGATTTCTTTGTGTAAAGAGTAATTATGCTTCTAAATGTAACAACTAGGTGTGTAAGAGGTTGGAATTAGTTGTTTTCAAGCCTTATTTGGATATAAGGATGTTCCATAGAGTTGTAATAGGTGTGTGAATGAATTGAGAGTTTTGGGGGATGTGGTTTCATCCTAATCTAATTATGGTATGTTGTTGATCTCTCTAAGGAGCTAGAATAAACCATTTTTAGTGTTCTAGTTAGAAATATAAGAGATCATTCTATGAAGGTCAATGAGAAATATAAAGGAGCAAGATGTAAAAGAGGTTGATAATAAATAATGAAGGAATAATGCAATGGTTCAGAGGTTCTTGACTGAGATCAGTATAGTGTTGTACCTAATAAGTTTAAAAATCTCAATCATGTTTATGGGAAGCAATTAAATCCTTGAAGCCAATTTCTTTGTGTGAATGATTACATGTATGAAAATTTCAAATTAATATAACTATTATAGACCACTGTGAATAAAGTGTGATGTAGATCATGTTGCATGAAAAATTCAGAGGTTATTCATATGAATTCAAAGATTGGAAGGGATTTTTCATAGTTTAATCAATCCTCCAAGGTTAGAAAATTCGTAAAAGGCCTCAAATTTAGTAAGAAACAAACATTCTTGTGCCTCTGTTTAGACACAGTCGTGGAAATCTGCAACTAGGGTTCGAAAATGAAAATCTCATCATTCTCTCAATCTAACCCACAAAAAATCCTGAAATTTTAAGAATAAGTATGCATGGGGATCGTTCAACTATTACAAAAATAATTAGGTCGAATGGTTGCTTAATAAAAGAGAATGACTTACCATAAAATTGGAGAAACCATGGCAAACATATGAGACAACGTTTTATTGCAAAATTGATAGAAATATCACAAATTGGAGGTCTGTGTTCTTCAAGGGAGTCGAGGTAAGTGTTGTAAAGTATGGAATTGTGTTAATAGAAGCGAGAATAATCTTCTATCAGGGAAATTCAGTTATATTAGAACAAAGAACAAAAAAGGGACAAAATTGAGTTGGAGAGATTAGATGGTCAAGAACGTATAAGACATATTTCAGTGAATTTGGGCTTGAATTTAAGAAAAGGATTGATTAAACATTTAAACAAGACTATCATCAATCTTTTAGGGATTGCAATATATCTTGAGTCAACCTAGGAACAATGAATAGTAAGGACAAGCCTATAAATTGAAAGGCTTACAAGTAATTCAGGACAAGAGTTGAGTTTTAGAGAAATTCAAAATTTGTAACACATCCACCAAATTATGACCCTGTTCCTTGACTACTAGGATGGATTGAAACACAAAGTCTTGGAATTCACCTTGAGACTAAGTTTTTGAGAGTATGTGAGGGATTTGTTTCTTGTTTGAACCATAAGAAAATTTTATAGCCTTGTAATTGTCATAAAAAGCAATGAGATAGGAAAAACGTGAGTTTATACAAGCTATTTGAGCTTAATTGTGAGACTTTCTATTTTTGGAAGTTCTTGACTAAGATGGCTATTTTTAGTAAGTTTTCAAAATTTTCACTTTTCACGGGTTTTACTTGTTTGGAGTAACAAGGATGTTGAGAGTTTAGTGTATTAGAAAATTACTATATTTAGACATATGATACCTTACACAACTTACTATCTTTAGATGTATATCTTTTGGATATCGGATTGGAACGAAACTGGTCTCAAATGTTTAGGTTTTGTCTTTGGACCTTCTGCTTTGGTTTTTGAGGTTTTTTTCACCAAAACTTCATAAATCTGAAAAGGAAACTCTAGGGGCTGAAAATTTCAATTGGTTATTGTAAATTGTATAGAGCATCAATGACAATGCTCGCAATCAACTTGAAGGATTTTTGGGAGGATTGCAGTGGAAAATTTTGGTAGAAATTGAGTGCACCATTTTAAAGATACACGAAAAATTTTTTTTCAATATTGATAGCTCTAAAGATTTATAACAACATCACTGTGAAACAATCGAGTTTTGGAGGAAAAAAACAACACCTTGAATTTCAAATAATGATTAAGTGTTCAAGATTTGGGAGTTATTCATTCAATCTTGTAAATTTGAACTCATCTTTAACCATGGAGCTAAACTATGGTTGAGAGATGGGTTTGAGTGTGGTTGCACCGTAAATAGAGTGTAAAGCTATAAGGGAAAATGGTGGAAGAGAAGTGCAATTTGAACCGAGATGATGCCAAGTGTTATCTTGTGATGCAGTGGGAGGGAGATGCAAGGGGCTGAAATTGGATTCCGGGGATACAAGATGGTTCTCCATGTGTCCTATGGTTGAGTGGAAGGATGGGGAACACAATTTTGTGTCCCGCATGTCCCTTTTTCTATTGGTGAAATAAAAGAGGACACCATCATATTAAAAATGTGCCATGGGGTTTTGATTATGAGGAGGGGTTAATGAGCTAAGTTAACATGCAAGATCGAGGTTACCTAGGTTCAAAGTTGATTATGACAAGTTGCATAGAGAAGGGGTTGATGGGGGAGTGCACTTATGTGTCCCACTTATCCCCTTTGCACCTTGGGGACAATCCAAGTAGACATGTCATGGTCAAGAATGCGCCATGAGGCATGCTCATCATGGGAATGGGCTATGTTTAGAGGGGTAAGCTTGCACATATCCTAGCACACAAATTGTCACTTTAAGTGACACAACTAGTCATCCACATAGGGTAGTACACTTTGGTGTCCCCTGTAAACTGTGGAAAACTAAACTGAAATGCAAGATACAAAAACATAGTGCAAACCTCCTGTAGCCTTCCAAGCAACCTTGAGTAAGGTTGTGAGAGCTTTGAAGATGTGTAACCTTGTAAAATGAATTATTTATGGATGCTATTGAATGACCTCTAAATGTAGGTTAACCAATGCTATGAACACAGTTTTGAGAGCTTCCAATATGCAGATATTGGAATGTAATTTAATAGAGTAATTATATTGTGAATCCAAGAGGGTTTGTAAGAGTGTAAGTCTACATTTTATAGAGGTAGAAGTGATTATAAATTGGTTGAAATGGGTTGAATGCACATGATAAAAATAGCATTTGAGGAGGTTGCATCTGAAATTAATTCCAGATGTTGCATCTGCAAAGGTGGTTGCACGTGCAATTTAATTTCCCCCATCTTTCTAGGATTCTAGAAGTGTAGTTGACTAAGATTAGGATGTGGAGTCCAAGTGGGTGTTGATTGAGAATCTAAGTGAAATTTGACTAGGATGTGCACACTAATTAATCATTTAATTAATAAATGATAATTAAACTAGAAAAAGGGGTACTAAGGACTAATTTAATTAATCCAAAGGGGTACAATACACATGATTAATCAATTTAATCAATCAATCACAAATGGGTGAATAATTGGATGTACTAGGACAATATTGGGAATAGGTGAGTGATTTTGGGGTGTCTACATTTTCCCTCTTTAAAGTGCTATTGTGAAGTAATAATGCTTTAAAGATAGTGGATGTATGTAGAGTAGTAAGAAGAAAGCAATGAATCATTATGATGCCCCAACAAGTAGGATAGTAGAGGAATGCCCCTCAAGCAATGGGCGATGGAGAAAAGTGGTGGACAACCGTTTGATAGGAATAAGACAAGGGATTTCAACAAGGATGGGAAAAAGATTTCCTTGTAGCATGAGCATAATTTGAAGAATATTTTTAGAGCAACCTTATTTTGCTGATGCGCATGGAATTGTCACCATGTTATGAAGGAATCAAGATGGTTAACTTGGATGCACATAAAAATCACACAAAACAAAGAAAATATTAAAAAGGAAAACAAACCCAATATACAAAGTAGGTGCAGACATCAAGGTTATAAAGGAACCAAGATGTAATCACACTATTTGCAAGTGGTCTAAAAATTAAACATCAACAATGCAACACAAATTTGATAAAAAGACAATCAATTATGCCCCTAATGTGTGCCACAATGATAATTAAGTAGATGCAAATGCTCCCAAGGTGGGAATAGGATCAGACTGGAAGAGCGGATTAAAGTGAATCCTTATAACACTCTTGTTGAATCCATTGTGCAAATGATAGAAAATAAATTTCCCCAAGATAAGTTATATTGTGAAGGAAAAATAATTTTGTGACTTGCTCGAAGCAAGAGTTAGCATATCATGCAAAGGGAAGAAAATGATAGTTGTAAGATTGGAATGATCACTAGGGTAGTAGATAAAGGTATGACTTTGTCAATACTATGTTGAAATGTTGAAAGGTTTACTTCAAGGGTTTTCAATCATAGGATTTATGTGATAAGTGAATGTTTGTTTGAATTTTTAAATAATTTTGATGTTTTTGGATTTTTGAAATATATGATTTTTTTAATTTTTGTGAGTTTTTAAAAGTTTGAAATACAAATGCAAAAAAACATGAATACATAAAGAAAAAGGAAAACATTCCATGGCTTAAATAAACTAGGAGGAAAACAAAACACGTGCAAGTGACAAGAAAACATGAAACAAACATTGCAAATAAACCCAATATGAATAGGAAGGAACCACACCAAAGTTATATGTGAACTAAGATGTGAATAAATTTTCTTACAATTGGTCTACAATAAAGGTAAACAAAGTACAACAAAATAACAAACTAAAAGAAGAAAAAACATCACCACAATGTTGACAAACCATAATAATACAAAAAATGTGCAAAAACAACGTCTAATGACACTTCTAATGTCTTCGACATTGAAGAACTAAACAAATTTCAATGCCCCCAAGTGATAGCTTAGAACTCGATAGGATTGGATCGGGCCAAGGAGTGGAGTGATATTTATATACTCCAAAAGATACTATTGTCAGATCCCATTAAAGTTTGATTTGTATTAGATTAAAATGTAAAATCCAAATTTTCCCCAAGCAAAGTTATATTGCGAAAGGGTTAATGATTGATCTAGACAATGACCCAGTGGCAATTATAGTGGAGCAACTTCTGGGAACCATAACTTATGTACCATAGCTCCAATTGAATCCATTCAAAATGCAATAGAAAGTTTGGAACGCGCAGAATATGATGGAAGGGTGAGGAATTTTTTCGATAAATTTTGGCCCTCGAAATCCGTATGTAAAGGCCTAAAATTGTAATTTTAGTAGTGTTGCCTAAAAATAGTAAATTCTAAACATAGTAAATTCACAAAATTGGCGCCTATGTAACTCACGGAAGATGAACCACCTTGTCTCCCTCGAGATTGGTGACCTTCCACATTATTCTAGGTGTCTCTTCGTATTTATAAAAATAGTATAAAAGCATATGTAACTTGTAAGGGTAGGGCATAAATATCCTCCTGCGATATCTATTGTAAATATAGTCTTTGATCAATATTTACATCTCTTTTCAAAGATAATTTAAGCACTATACATCTCTTCTTAGAGAGAATTTTGTTTTCATTTGGCACAATTGTTATTATGTCCTTTAATTCCAAACGCCTCTTGAGTTTTGGATCAATGATAACCTCAAGCATAGATATACACCACGAGAAATAAAGATGATTGTCAAAACATGATCGAGAGTGCTCATGAGGAGTGCCATCAAATGAAAAAATTGTTGAAATGTGTTATCCAGTTGCTTGAAAATTGGTCAAATATTATGTGAATGTTTTGATTTTGACATTTTTATGTTGTTTTTTGGATTTTGGAAAAATTTTATATTGTTTTTTTTTTTTAACAATTTTGTATTTTTTTTATTGTTTGAGAAACATATTTGAATGGAAACATTTTTGAATGTTTTTGGTATTTTATACCTCAGTAAAAGGGGTACATTGCTTGAAAGCAGGTGCAAATAATTAGAAGTATTCCATTCCATTGGAAAAAATGTAGATGATAAAATGATAGGGTGTTTCACTCCACTCGTGACTCCACGCAACTAGGAAGATGAGAGGGCTCATCATTGAGAGTCAAGAAGGATGTGAAAATGAAATGAATAATGATATAGAAGTGAAGATAATGGATGTGAAGACACAAGATGTAACAATTATTGATATGAGAAAAATGTAACTCATCTCCAGTAAATATTTTCTAGACTAATTCCAAGATGATTCCACTTTATAGGTTTTGACTCAACTTAGATCCATAGATGGCTAGGACTGATTGGAAAAATCCGGTTGAAGTAATTATTGTCTCTCTTTAACATGAGAAATTAAATTAATTCTTGGGATATTTTTGATTAAGCACTTTAATTAAGATTTCATAAAGAATTTATTTGTTGACTAATTTTTGTGAAGGACCCCCTACATGTTACCCCATGCCATCAATAAAAGGAAAGGGCTTAACACTAAAAACAAAATGTAGGTGAGTGAGGGATTTCTCTATTCCTAGTCTCATATTTCCAGTAAGAAGTATGAACCTATCACCGAAGACTGGGAAGGATGAAAGGTGTAATGCTTTAATATTTTTTTTGTATTTTTAGAATGATTAAATTTACCTTGTATGTTGATAGTGTGTTTATTGGGATGGAACATTCTATCCCCAAGTCTTAGCCGTGTATGTGACTAGTAGGACGCAAGGGTTTAACACTACTAGATTAAGAAGAGCAAGAAAAAAGGATTGGGTAAAGAAGTTCAGTGTTTTTGTTAAAAAGAGAGCTTATTTAAAAGGAAGAGTTGCCATCAGTAAGCTTTGAGACAAAACCATAGGTAAAAATATATGAAATGGTAAAAAACATGGAAAAAATGAGACACACAATGCCTAATAGGAATAAGGTTAAATTGTGTTGTGATAAGTGAAGAATGTGAATATATGATAATAGTATAATTAAGATATTTACCAATAGATGGAATGCTTAACATTATTTGTATGCACTTGCCATTTCTGATTTGCAAACAATGCTTTAACATGAAATTTTATGCTCTTTTATGCTTTTTAAGTTTTCTAAATTTTGGCAGATGAGAATTTGAAATGGACTCATCGAGAAAGAGATCCATGTTCATTAAAGTTGAAGGGTCCTAAAAATGAGACTTGTGTGGATGACATCCAAGTCAAGAGAGGGTATCAAAAGATTTTATAAGTCCTAAAATATGAGACTTGGGCAGAAAAGGTCCAAGTCAATGGAGGAAATCCAAATATTTGATAAGTCCTACAATACGAGACTTGGGTGGATAGGGTCCAAGTCAAAGGAATGAACCAAATGATTCAATGAGTCATGAAGTACAAGACTTGGGTAGACAGGTTCCGAGTCAAAGGACGTGTGATTAGATAAGTATTCGATGAAATCGAAATACCTATGTGATGTTAATGTAGACACAAAATCACGAACTTTGGGTATTGTTTAGTCTTGGTCTCATACTACTATTCATATGGTTTTTGAGTGAAGAAAGTACTAATTAACCCATTTCCTTTGGCCATTTTTCTTTTCTTTCTATCGTCATTTACGACCTTCTACATATACTTTCCCAGTCTATTTTATCACCTGCATTCATCTTATCGATGAATGGGTTGCCCAAGCTTGGATTGGGTGCCCGTGCACCTGGTCCCATCCCACCCGATCCTCTTTACACTTTACTCTCTTCTTTTGGGCACTTTATAGCCATTTGATCTTTCCATGTTTTTAGTGGTCAACCTTTTTGGGATTAATTATGAAATTAGAACAAGAGAACCATATAAATATAAAGTTAAGAGACCATAATGAGGGACCAAGCACTAATAAATACTATCATACACCTAAGGTTGCATCCATCCAAGGCATCAAGAGCTCCATTTACATCCATCTAGCTCCATCATAAGGGACAAGGTTGGTTCATCTAAAAAAACTTCATAGGAGGGGACTTTATTCTATTCCATCCACCATTTACTTAAATTTCTACATCTATATATTTCTCGCTACTCACAAAGTGTGACTGACACAAGAGCACATAGGGCATGATTTACACACACACACACACACACACACGCACACACACACACACACACACACACACACACACACACACACCTAGAACTACCTTTGGGTCTGAAATGTAGTGCAACATTTAGTTAGTAAGTCCACCATTGTGGTCGCTTGAGGACAATCTGAACCCTTCATATGCATCTTTCTTTTTTAGGGTTTTGAGGCTTGGTTTGGGGTTTTACAGGTCTTCCTTCATCTGTGATTATTAGTGACATATGGCACAACTCGACCATATACATGTGATAGATAACAAAGGCTTCACATCATTCAATGACCCTACAAAATTGGTTTATGGACCTCCTACTTAGAATAGAGCACCCAAATCTCAAAATAGGGCACCCGAGGCACCCCCATCCCTCTCTAAGTAGCCTAGTCTACTTAGACATCTCAGATTTGCACTTTCTGGAGCTTCTATGTGGCTATTTCTACATTCTATTTATCCATTCTATTCTGCGACACAGTCCTGAGGCATCGTTGAATCAACTAAGCTCTTTATAACCCTCTTTGCACATTATGGTTTCACTTTTTTATTTACTTAGTTGCTTGGGTCAACTCCTTTATTTATTTAGTTGTCATTTACTATTGTGCATAACATCTAGATTAAACTAAATTAGGTTCCCTATATTTCCATTTTAGTTTAATCATTTTAGTGAACTCTGAACTCGATCTTCATGCTTTGGATCCTCATTTTTCCTCCAGCATGGCTCCTAAGGTCTATCAAGTCTCTTTGCTTCAATTGATTCAAATGTACCCATCTTGTAAAGATTCTCTCCAAAAATCCTAGAGACTATATATTTTCCTATCAACATGTTGCATGCTCAAATCAATACTATTTTTGATCATCTTTATAATGACTCTCTTGAATAAAATTTAAATCAATATATTTTCCAATCTATTCAATCTCTACATTATTTATTTCAAGATAAATTTCAAACTATGGAATCCATGATTACATCTCTAAAATCTGAAATCCAACATATTAAGAACGCTTCTCAGGATCATGTTTGTTCTCCTTCTACATCTCATCTTCATTTTATGTCTTCTACATGTGCTCATATTAGTGAACCTAAAATCTTGCCACTCCCTATGCCTCTCAAGTTTGAAATTAATTCTAAGCAATAATACGTTCTTCCAAAACTCATAAATCATCAATTAATCAACTTGCCACCTACTCATTTCTATCCTCCTTACCGGCTTGCAAAATATCAAGTTCGTCTGTATTGCAATTATCATCGAATCAATGGAAATAGTGACAATGATTTCTATACTTTATAATGAAGAGTCAAACATCTTGAGCATCAAGGTTTCATCTCATTCACTACACAACGTTCTGCTACATGGTCCTCTCCACTTGTTACATCTCAATGGGTTCTTAAATCTGATTCTTCTAATGAGCATCATGCCATCATTTCTAAATAAATTCAAGAGACGCCTAAGCAACCACCCCTCAAAATCAATGTAACACTTCCTCTCGTGTCATCTACGGAATCAACCAGTCAACATAAACAACATCCTTTAAAAATTAGATCAACACCTCTTCCTCTCATAATCAATCCACCTTCTTCTCCTATCAATTCTTCTGCAATGTCATCAATTCCACATAAGCACCAACCCATCACTTTTGTCAAAGAAACTACTCCTACTGATGGCCAAGACACAATTCAAATTCTACCACCATCGCATGCTCCTATAATCACTTCGGCCTACCATTGTGTTGGCCCTCATTCATATCACGACACATATAATGCTTTCCCATAATGGAATGGTACCTCTCATGTCGTTGCATAAATATCCATCATTGACACGCTTGGGGGGCATTGCACTTATTACTTCCTCCCCTAGCATTAACACATCTCCCATACTTGCATAGTCATACATCGATATCTTATCATAGGCATATTTACCTACACTTTAGTGTCATCATTACATGATGAAAAAATCTTGTGTTTCGGTTCACACTTGAATATTGAGGGCATAATACACATGAACCACACATATTGCACTTTTGACACTGCACATCGCGTATATTCACACATTTTGAATTTGGCCTACCACATCTTGCATTTGTTCCACATCATTCATGTCTTGACATCTATGCATCTACACATCAGACATACTCTACACACCATACCAGTGTTCATCATATATGTCTCACACTCCTATTATCTATGAGTCTTGCATTTACATATTATTCATACTACATAGTGTGCATTTCACAGTGTTAGTATATTTACACATCTTGCATTGTACATTCCACATCACATATTTGCACATTTTACTCATCATGTGGTCATCTATTATCATCGCATACACTACATCTCTTCACATGCAATGTACTCACTATCCTATGACACATTCTAGTTCTTTGGGCTATACTTGATTGCTGAGGGTTTACAAATCGAATGGACCTCATCACACTTACACGTTCCTCATTCAATCTTCTCTCATGTGACATTCCTAGGTTAGTGATATACGCTATAGGATAAATGGTCACCTATTCCTTCATCTTGTAGTGGTATACACTTTAGGCTACATCACCTCTCCCTCTATTCATCTTGTAGTGATATATGATTTAGCCTAAAATCATCACTCCTACTCTCATCTTTTCGTGATATATGCTTTGACTATAGGGTCACACAAACATCATCTCTAGGTTGCATCTCGTCACTACACATACACACTCATCACAATAGGTTAAACACAATACACACTTCTACCATTTCCCGATGACGTACTCTCATTTACAGTTCATTCTTGATTTCCGAGGGGGAAAACCAAATAAACGTCATTGCATACAACTCCATTCACTCAGGGGGCATGCAAATCCTATCATCTATCTTGCATTCCATTCCATCCATCAACAACATGTTGCATATCTTGGTCATATTTACTCTTGTTTTCATTTTCTTTTACATGTTTTGTCTTATTACACATGTTAGATAGATCTCTTGTATGTCATTATATTTATCATACACACATGCGTGTTCACATCCTTCTCTAGTTGTGATCACAGATACATGTATTTTGTATGCAACATGGATGCTCACCTCCTACCAAGTCCCACAACGGTTGCTGGGGGCATCTACATTCATCTCTTACAGGTGTTATTGTTTAATTTTATTTCATAACACATTACTTTATTTGGTTGCACACACTTTTGACATATGGGTTATCTTTCTAACATGCCAATGGGTGCTTCATGTGCAACATTTGTTTTACAAGATTACTTGCTTCCATAACTATCTATTTTTTTGTCTACTATTGTTTGTCTCTTGTTTTCTATTATATGCAGGCCTTGCCCTTTGTTTGGTATACACACTTGTTTGTTTCTATGCATCTATTATGGCCTTGAGTGTCTTGCGACATTGTGAGTGATGTAAAATTTTACAACCCTCTTCGGCATTTCTATCTATGTGTTTACTTGTTTTATAGCTTCTACATTATTTGGTAGGTTACACTTGTCTTCTACATGCATTCTTATTTGTACTAACACTTGTTTCTAGCCACTTATTTGTGAGCACCTTGGTTTTTAACAATCACACTCCCTTCCCCCTACAAGGTATAGTTTATGTGGTTGGTCCTCTTTTGGGGCCACATCCTCCTATCCGTGACGTCACATGTACCCCCAAAGAGGTGGGTATCATTTGGGGTTTACACACTACACAACGCTCTACACCGATATAGTTCAATTCAGTTTTCCATCCTTGACATTGTGGGTTATACAATGAGTTGGTTCATACCAATCTAAAACCCCATACACATTGGATTTTAAAGGACATGTTGTCCTTACCATGTTGGGGAGTAGTTGAGGTTGGAGAATACTGTGCTCATTTTTTATTAACTAAGCTATAAATTAAAACTAATATCTACATAGCTTGAAAAACAAATGCTAATTAAATAATGAACCATCAAGATAAGAGCTTAAAGGAAATGCTTCTTAAATGCATAAATGAAACTACATGTTAAGCTATTTCCTACTCTCTATGATTGCTAACTTAAACTATGAACCTATGAAGAACATAAACAATCAAAGTGGATTGTTGCTTGATCTCAAGCATTGAGAATGGAATCTCACCAAGAATGCTTACAAGGCCATTTTGGATCTTCCCATATTACTCAATTTTGAGTGAAAGGATGCAATATGGAGAAGCTATTTCCAACAATGGAGAATGGCTCAAGATCAAAATGCTTATAGTTTTCACTATTCAAAGCATGGTGTAAGAAGAAAGGTAAGAAGGAGGGTTCTTTATATAACTTGCATGAAGAGGCAAGGATAACAAATTGATGAATGTGGGATAAAGGTAAAACAAGATTATGAATGGATAAGGTTGCTTTATAAAAGTTAATCTTGATTTAGAAGAGTTTAATTCATCATTAGTAAGTCATGGGAGTTGGGGATGTTTTAATTAATCAAAGGTGATTAATTAATAGGTAGAGGTAAGCTTATAGAAGCTAATTAGAGGAAAATTAGTATGATTTGTGGGATGTAAGAGAGGAATTTGATCCAATAAATGGTAATTTATTGATTTAGAGTTGCGAGTGTAATTAATTAATAATAATTAATTAACCTAAGTAGAAGTGGATATTAATTAACGAAAGGTCATTAATTGACATCCTTAATGATAAGAAGGCTAATTAATTAACGAAAGGTTGTTAATTAACGAATATGAAGAGGAATGTTAGCTAATTAGCAAAAAAATGCTAATTATTATGGAAATGATGAGAAAGAGGATAATTAGTGCAATCTTAGCATTAAATCCCGCGTAAGTGGATTTTAGGTGTCTACATTTTCCCCTCTTTGGTGTGGTAAGTGACGCCACTTCAAATATAGTAGACAAGTAAAAAAATTTTTTTTTTGAAGAGATAGAAGAAAAAATTAATATAATGAAGGATGCCCCCTTGAGTGTCGATGGGGTGATGAAAGAGGGCGAATCGATGATCGAAAAGATGAAAGAACATAATATAAGAAGTAGAAGAATTGATCCCTATTTCCCCAAGTTACTTTTGAAGAAAAGTGTTGATAGAAGGAGAGTGATATGGAAGAAAAATGAAGATGAAAAGAGATGGATATAGCTATCATCTTTTCGATGTAAAAACCAACTTTATTTCATCATTTTTCTTATGATCGACATCATCGGTCCTTATTAAAAAGAATGAATAGAAGTGTAGTATGAAATGAAAAGTCATATATGAACAAATGTCCATAGCTAAAAACACCAACTCTATGCAACATACAAAATGCAATGCAATACAAGACAAAGTAAAATATTCCTAACTCCCTACAACATACATAATGCAATGCAATACGAGAAAGTAAACAAGCTAACCTAACAGAGAAACATAATACAATGTTTTTTATATGAGATTTGATTCCGACCTGTGTGAATTAACGACAAGGGTTAAAATATGGTGCCCCAAACAAGGATACATGCAAGGGGAATAATGGAGGACACTTGGGTCCTATGAAAAGAAGTGCACTATGAAACAATACCAAGCAACTCATTGTGCCCCAGAGTACAAACATAGTAAGAAACCAACTTTGTTAATGGAGGTAGATCAAGATGATCCATGAGTCATGCACAATAATAGGCAGAGAACCAAAGAGCGACGTTTTGTAGGATGATTTTTATTGTTTTTGATTTTTTAGAAACATATTTGAATGTTTTTTTTTTTGAAAGTTTTCTAAAACTATGTATAGGAAGACAAAGAAGCATGGATTCCCCAACGATAGATGGGATGTACAAGGGCAGAATGCCACACATATGCGCAAGAAAGTGAATATGTGAAAATGCCCCAGCGATTAGGTGGGAGTATTCAAAGGAAAAATCTTCACGCACTAAAGGGGGATCAAGGAAATTATAAAATAGGTTCAATTATGAGGGAGCAAGGATGCCCCAGGCGTAAGTGGGCCAAGAAACACATGAGAGAAAGGAAGTAGATAATTATCTTATAAAAGGGGGAAAAAAGTGCATGCAAACATGGCAAAGAGGAATATCTGATACACATGGATGTTATAAATGATTTTCAAAGAATAGAGGATGCTATGAAAATATTTAGATGGCGGTTGATGAAAAAGTGATTAGCCCAAGGCAAAAATCATGAGACAAGATATGCGCTAAAGCAAGAGTTTGAATAAGGTCCAAACGGTAACACTTGATAACATACTAATCCTGTTTACTCATCGAGATCCCGTGTGTGCACATGGAAATGAATTACCTCTTGAAGGAAAGAGTTGATAGACAATAAGTGAATACACTAGCCAATGTGTAGGAATGATTTAGTTTGAAAGGTGATTTGTGAATGGATTATGGAAGGAGAGTCATACATTGCTCCATTGCCAGCCAGACATCCATAGCCCCGACGGAGATGCATTTGATTCTAATCACAACATTGCTCTATTGCTAGTCAGACATCCATAGCCTTGGTAGAGATTATTGGAAATACCCCAAGAGAGAGTTATATATCAATTTGCTTTTGCTTTTTGATTGATTGATTTTGATTCTTTTGCTTTTGAAAACTTATTTCAGCTCTCTTATTTGACAAGGGGTTAAGAACCACTGATGGCTTGATGGAAGGATGTGGAAGTGATTGTGATGAAGAAATTGGCTAGTATCAACAAATATGCCCAAAAATTCTTCCCAACAAGTTTATTATATGTAGATAGTGATAGGATCTCTAAGAGGTCAGTCGTTCTTTAATTTACCAAGGTGATAAAAGACCAGGGTCAAACAAATACCATAGAGATAAATGTCACAAAATGCGTGCGAATAGGCTAACCACAATAACATCGAAGGGATGAAAATGGTGGATGACTTGCAGAGGAATATGAAAGAAAGGGAAGAAAGAACATCCATGTGTACACAATACCTGATTGCAATGTTTGATCTTTGTACCTTTGATTTTTTTTTGTAATGTTTTAATGTTTTCTCATTTTTTGTATTTTTGAATTGTTTTATGATTTTTTTATTTTTAGATTTTTTGGAAGTTGGGACCAACAATGTCACTTTACGTGATAGGATCCAACAATGATGTGTGTGAATTCCTTAATAAGGGAGACTAAACACGTTTTTTATCAAGAGTGATATTATCCCCATCTTGATGATCGTGGTGAGTTCACACTCAACAAATGACTGTGATTTGTTTTAAAACATGGGTTTTGTATGTGGGAGCTTGAGTTCCCTATCCATAGGTTTAAACACTTTTCACCATACTTGATGGGTGCATTGGTGTGCATTCTAGAATCACATTTGATTTTGGATTTTATGATCATTTGAGTTGTTGGCAGCTTTGAAGCTCTTTGGATTTTTGATCTTGGCTTGATAAAGAACATGTCTGAGTTTTTTATAAGCTAATGCATGACTTGTCTGATCCTGAGAAGTGGGAGAAGAATGTGGATGTTTAGAATTGATGTGAGAAATGATGGTGGGTTCGCCACAATATTTTGTAGAAAAGTTTGTGATGGATGAAAAGGATATGGTCCAAGAATTGAAGAAGAGGGGCTACTTAGTAGGTGAGCCAAAAATATAAGATGAAGGGCTACTAGGATGTGGTCCAAGAATAGAAGAAGAAGGGCTACTAGGATGCGACCCATAGATGTAAGATGATGGACTACCCAAGATTACCCCGGGGTTACCCATAATAGAAAACAAGGGGCTAGTTGGACGTGCCCCAAGAATAGAAGATAGTGGACTACTCAAAAATGTCCCATAGATAGAAGAGGAGTGTTTCTAGAAGGTGACCTACACCTAGATGAAGATGAAGGGGTACTTGGTGTTGACCCATAAGAGATTGTGATTGAGGAATTGTATTAGACAAAGAATGATTGGGTGATGAGAAGATAGGCCATGGATGAATACAAGACCCAGGAGTTTCATCACATAATGAAGAATGTGAAGATGGAAGAATAAGAGGAGGATCAATTTGCATGATCTTAGGCTCTTCCTCCATTTCTTGATAAAAGGACTCAACCTTTTCCTCACAATATGTGGATGCATCAAATTCTAAAGAGAATCCTTGCTTGTAACTTGTTAGAGGGATATCTTCATGTGCCCCTATAAAGGCCATGATCACTCCTTCATTCTAAAAGAAATCAATCGGTATGGGTTACCGATCAACCATAGAGGTTTGATTAAACGAAAATGTTTAATTGGTGTGGAGGACTTAGAAGATGTTTTATGGTGATAGATAGAAGAAGATGACTCAAGAGACGAAGAAGATGTGGAGCTAGATGTCTCGGGAGTAGAAGAAGGTGGTGTGGACCTACCTATACGATGGTATATCATCTATAAACTAGTAGGATTAAGTACAAAGTCTGTAGATTGTGATGCATGGGTCGATTCAAAAGTTTGACTAGAAGGACTTTGAGTCACATGAATCTTCAAAGAAGGAAGACTTCGTGGGGGTGATTGATGAAGAAGGTCCTGCGAAGAAGGGGAGGACTGTGATTCAAGAATCGTATTGGATGAATAATAACAAGGGTCCTACGAAGAAAGAGAGGACCGTGATTCAATAATTGTATTAGATGTTTGATTGGAGGGATTTGGAGTCACGCGTATCTTCAAAGGAAGAAGACGTTGTTGAGGCGATGGATAAAAGGGGTCCTACGAAGAAAGGGAGGACCATGACGTAGGAGTCATATTAAATGTATGATGAAGAGAATTTGTGCGGTAACACAAATATTTAGAGGAGGAGAGCATCATTTAGGTGACTGATAATAGAGGTCCTATGAAGAAGGGGAGGACCACGACTTAGGAGTCAAATTAGATGAATCCAAATAGTAGTTTGGATCTGAATCATCGAAGAGTCAGAGGAAATATTTGGATTGGAATCCTCAGAAGAAGAGGAAATGTTTGGATTAGAATCAAAAGAAGAGTGGGGAACCCAAATAATAATTTGGATCAGAAGTGTCCAAACCATACCACCGACTATGAGATGAAGGTGAGGAATGGGTTACCTAGATGGGTTCTCTAGCATGAAGAACCAAATGAGGTTTGGTCATGATGGGTGTCTTTTGATGTGAACGCAAAAATTTGATTCCTTATTATTGTATGTATAAGGGACCTTGCGATAATCAGTCATTGTTGGCATGTGTTGGGTTTAAAGGCCTAGACCTATATTGTATGATCAAACTTCTTCAAAGTGAAGAAGGTTTCATGTTGATTTGGGCAGCATAACGATAACCAACTAGACATTTCGTAAAGATGGGGATGCTTGTGTGATTTTCCAAAAGGGAAGCTAAGGAAAACATACATCGTGATGACTCAAGATTGATAATCCAACAAGGTTTGAGGTGTAAATGTTAAAGGATTGATAAAAATTTAGCAACATAAAGGATACAAAGGAAAGATTTCCTATGTTTGATTGATGCAGAAGTTTCTCGATAGGAAATGTTTTTGCCAAGGTTTGAAATATGTGTTCAAAAATGATCATGAACTTAGGAAAAAAACAAGAAGATCAAAAGAATCAAATACCCAAAGGACTGTCTTAGAAATGAGCTTATAAGGCAGATAAAAACAAGGAACAATCATGGGGTTCAAAACACAAAGCCAAATTAATGACTAGAGAATAATGAATGATAAAGAATCAATGGATCAAAGTGATTATCCAAAATGGATAAATCAATGTGACAAATGAGGCACAATCACGCAAATTTGTTGTAAACCAATCAATCAAATGGAGTAATTCCTAAGTGTCCGATCAATCAATAGTTTGATGCGTAAGATGACCAACAAAATGTCACCACTTATGCCAAGTTCAAAAAGAACAAGACGTAAGTAATAACAAAAGGTTGATATGATTTCCAAACAAGGTATACTAAAAGTGAGTTTAGATCCAATCAAGACCTAAATCTCAAAAAATAGAAGTTACAAACATGAATGACACAACAATACCACTAAGATATGTTAACCAAACTTTATGGAAAAGTAAGGTATTAGTATCGAAATAATATTATTACGACGTGCATAAAGGTAACAACAAAACTTTTCAAAATCAAGGTAATGTTTGAAGGAAAACTAAGGCTAGAGTATACCAAGGAATTATTACGATGCGTGTATCCTAACATTACAATCTAGACACTTAGGTCGAGTTTGCAAGAAACAAGACGTAAGTATCAAAAATTGTGGCAATACGATATAAGCAAGATAACACCTCAAAAGAGAATCAAGTGATGAATCAAGCCTAACTATGATGATGATCTTGACTTGGGTATCAAGATCAAATGGTTACAATGATACGAGTACATGCCCATACTTTAGACATTTAACAACCCAATTCGCAAAACATGGATGAGCGTAAACAGACATAAAAGTGGTGACACCATCAGTTGGCAACACACATGTGGTCACTCCTCTTTTGATCAACAAAGTGTCAAAAGAAAGTGAAGGAAGTAGTACAAGTGGGGATGAAAAATGTTGGCCTCACTTTGGTAGAGTTTCACCTCACCTTAGGGCGAGTGAAAAACTAAGAAAAAGTAACGCTTCACACGTTTCATGATGAATGTTGGCTCTTTACAACAATGATTTGGTCAAGTTGGCTCCAAAGAATGAATGGATTTCCTAGGTGGTTCACTCAACTAGGTGTCATAAGTTATCTAAGAGTGAGCTCAATTTGCCAAGGTTTCCCAAGGATTATCCCAAATTTACTTTACCCCCTTTAAGCCCAGTGGGCAATAAATGCACCCATCGTGTAATCTCACTAGGGTCATGATACATATAACTTTGACGCTAAATCTCATGTGTATACTAGTCAAGTAGGTTTGCAGAGAACTTCTCATTTCATCCACAAGGTTCCCTCTTGCGTGGACTACTTTGGGGTTCCTAGGACCACCCCCATTGTTATAGCTTAAGGCTTATGCCAAAGGGGTTATGTCCTAGTTTTAAGCGGATGAGGCGTACCCTTATCCAAACCTGCAAATCAAGTGTTTTGAATGTGGTGTGTTTTTTAATCTTTTAGAATTAATGTGGTTTAGTTGTTCTCCATTTGGCAACCTGCAACACACGTGTAGTTAGAAAATTTTGTTTCGAACTCCTTTCTTTGACAAGCGTTTTTAGGTCCTGCACTCAAGCGTTATTAGTTCTCCAAGCAAATCACATTATTTAAAAGAGGATTAAGAGTTTATTTTGATTCTCAAGATCATCCAAAGATGTAAGAGAAGAGCATACAAAACAAATAATCCAACTAAAAAGTAAAGAAAGCTTTGTAATTAATGAACCATACAAAAATCTTGATAAATATTCATTCCCTTAAACCAAAAATGAAAGATGAAGTTTCCAACTAACCAAATGTTAGAAAATGAAGACTAAAGTTACTTTTGATTCTCAAGATCACCCTAAGGTGTAAGAGAAGAGCATACACAAAATTTATCCCAACTAGATAAAAATGGAAAACTTCAAATCAAAGGACCATAAAAAAATGCTTTGTGGAAGGTTCATTCCCTTAAGCAAAATGAATAATCAAATTTCCAAGTTAATCCAAATGTTAAAAAGATAGAGATCAAAGTTGTTTTTGATTCTCAAGATCACCAAAATGTGCAAAATAAGAGCATACACAAGCTTTGGTATAAATCAAGTAAAGCATGAAAATATAACATTCATCAAAACATTAGACATGTTAGAAAATGAACAGTTTTACAATAAAGGAAAACCTTCATTTTGTACGTATAAATCCTAAATTTATTTCATTCATAATTCACTTCAATACCTTTCCAACACAAAAAATGGAGTCATTTTGAGTTCGAGAGAAAAATTTATGGCCTCCTAAGATGGGTTACACATATGCTCTTATGCTCATGGGTATGTACTTGACATGTACCCAAAAATGTCCCTTAATATGCAAAATGGTCACATTTTTCCAATCAAGATTCAATTTTGACAACAACCCATCACATGACTTCAAAACAAATGCTAATTAAACAATGAACCATCAAGATAAAAGCTTAAAGGAAATGCTTCTTCAATGCATAAATGAAACTACATGCTAAGCTATTTCCTACTCTCTATGATTGCTAACTTAAACTATAAACCTATGAAGAACATAAGCAATCAAAGTGGATTGTTTCTTGATCTCAAGGATTGAAAATGAAATCTCACCAAAAATGGCTACAAGGCCATTTTGGATCTTCCCATATTACTCAATTTTGAGTGAAAGGATGCAAGATGGAGAAGTTATTTCCAACAATGGAGAATGACTCAAGATCAAAATGCTTATAGTTTGCACTATTCAAAGCATGGTGTAAGAAGAAATGTAAGGAGGGTTCTTTATATAGCTTGCATGAAGAGGCAAGGCTAGCAAATTGATGAATGTGGGATAAAGGTAAAACAATATTAGGAATGGATAATGTTGCTTTATAAAAGGTAATCTTGATTTAGAAGAGTTTAATTTATCATTAGTAAGTCATGGGAGTTGGGGGATGTTTTAATTAATCAAAGGTGATTAATTAATAGGTAGAGGTAAGCTTATAGAAACTAATTAGAGGAAAATTAGTATGATTTTGGGATGTAAGAGAGGAATTTGATTTAATAAATTGTAATTTATTGATTTAGAGTTGCGAGTGTAATTAATTAACCTAACTAGAAGGGGATATTAATTAAAAAAGGTCATTGATTGACATCCTTAATGATAGGAAGGCTAATTAATTAATGAAAGGTCATTAATTAACGAATATGAAGAGGAATGTTAGCTAATTAGCAAAACAACACTAATTATTACGAAAATGAAGAGAAAGAGGATAATTAGTGCAATCTTAAATTAAAGCCTGCGTAAGCAAATTTTATGTGTCTACAAATACAAAAACTTTCCTCCCTACACTACTTCAGCCAGAAGCGTTGAATCACCCAAAAACCCGGGTAGTACAGAGATCTCTTCATTTTCTTAGGGAAGCGCTAAGTTAGAGAATAACACAACTTTCTCCTTACACTTCTTCAACCACAATGGCATGAGATCACCCAAAAAAATTTCACTTCACTGATGGTTACAAGATATCCTTTCTACACCCTTTCTCTTATCATGATCAGTGCACATGATCCTTTTGCATTTCCATATTTTCATTTACATTATTTTTACTATATATATTGGTGTCACTCAAATTTCACCCCGAAATCTGTGACTACCCTATCCAAAAAAATCGTACTTTTAAAATAATGGGTCGCTTTGTGTTTTTATTGCACGAAAGTTCTTGTATTACACAAGATAATCCTAAAGAGACATTTTAGCCTTTTTTGCCAAATACCCAGATGCCCAAAATTGTTTTATTCTCATCGTCGGATTTGTCTCATGGAAATTTGTATTTAATTATTTTGAGCCCCATATGAGGCTATTTGCGCCCGTTTCAACTCTAGTATGAGCGAATATGTTATTATTCCTATGTGCTAGAAGGGTTTTAACTTGAAATAAATTTTGGGCTTTATTTGTAACTTTTGGCAATTTTTCATGTTTTTGTGGTGTCCTGCTTCGCTTTTCTCGTGAAATTTCTCTAGAACAATTATTTTGGGTAAGCCCGATTTTTGGCCTAGAGCAGCTGGAAAACATATACTCACATTATGCCCGGAGGAAGTTGCCATCGGAGGTCCGGATCACCGAGAAAAAGTGAAGTCGTGGTACGAAAAAGCCCCTCGCGAGAATGGGCGCATTTTTAGAAAACAAAGGATTTAAGTTCGCAAGGGAAAAATATAAGCCGTAGGCAGGGTGAGAATTTTATACCTGCCTAGCAGGGTACTTTTTCCCGTGTTATAAAAGTCACTTAAGCTGCAGTGGGAAAAATAGAGGCTGCAGGCAGGTGGGAATTTATTGCCTGCCTTGCAGGGTAAAAATTCCCATGATAAAATAAAAGGAAAGTGACTTAAGTGAAATCATGGGATTTTAGTGCCTACCTTGCAGGGTAAATAATCCCATTGTCAAAGTCAAATCACTTAAGTGGATCACGGGATTTTGGTGCCTGCCTTGCAGGGTAAAGAATCCCATTGTGGAAAAATTCTTAAAAATAGAATTACATGTGCAAAAAAGTGCGCCCCCTTTGGTGAGAGAATGGCAGCCTTAAATTGATTATTTTAATTAATCTATTCTCTCAAAAAGTGCGCCCAAGCTTGGAGGAAGTCAACAAGTCAAAGTTGAAATAAAAGAAAGGATTTAAAAGCATTAAATTTAATTTATTTAATGGCTGCCCTCTTCCTCTCAAAAAGTGCGCCCCATTTGGGTATTATTTAATGTTTTTTAAGGCATTAAAACATTAAATTAATTTCTATTTTCAGTGGCTATGGTCAAAGCACACTGTGAAGCTTAAGTGAAGTGATGTGTGAAGGATTAAATTGGATTAATTTAATTTATTGGATGGTTGTCCTTAAACATGTTATTTTTAAAAGAGAAAAGCATGATTTTTAATTAATTAATTGCCTTTAATTGTTAGGGCAATTATTAATTATAGAATTGTGAAGGTTATATAAGCATGGGCAGCCATATGGGTGAATTATTTGATTCACAGGTAAAGAATTGTAGCCAAGAGGAAAAGTGCGCCCCATTAGAGGAAGGATTTTGCTCGAGATAAGGTGACAACAAGGCTAAAAGCTTCCAAATTTGGTGCATGCTTTGGAGGAGGTTGATCTTTGTTTGCATAATTGTTTCCACATGAGGTATAGGAGCTCAGTGTTGATTAAAAGGATTTGTGCTCTTTTTATGTGCAAATTAAACACCAATTTTTGGGGCAACAGGCTTGAAAATTGCAGATTTTTACAATTTAAATTCACTATTCATGCTCCTGGCCATTTTTGTCTCGAATAAATTACAGGAATTCATTACGGTGCTTTACAAAAGAAAAGGAGTTTTTATCAATGTCCAATACATTGCAAATATCCTCCGAATCTGAAAAATTGTCCAGATCTCGCACCAAAAGATTGAAGAAATTCGCCAAGTTAGAAGAAAAAGAATTATTCGGATTTAGATAGAAAAAGCCATGGCAAAAGAGATGAGAAAGAAAGCACGATGGATTCATGCATTGCTTCCAAACTTGCAGACATAGGAGACACAGATCTAGGCCCGGAACCTCTTTCCGATTTGATTGATAGATCCAGAGCAGGAAAGACTTCACTCATGCGTGCGGTCAAAAGCAAGTGGAATTATCCGAGCAGCAACTTTTCCATGTCCAAATTTCAATTGCCGTGAGTTCATGGAGTGTGCTAGATCTTATTATCCTTCATCCGGATCGGTGCGTGATGCTTCGGAAAGACAATAATTCATTTGGACGTGGAGTTCATCAATTATTATTTGAAGATTCCAAGGTCAAAAGGTGGTGACTTCCATTAGCATTCGGGATGCTTGACGAGAGATGGGAGAAGCATAGAACTGATTGCGTGAGCATAATGAATGACCGATATATGAAGAAGCCTAGATCTCCTTCAAGTTTCCCGTGAACTCTTCCATGGTCCAATTTGGTGCGGGAGGTAGATGATGTCGTCAAATTGCTATGCGGATGAATGGCGAAGAAAATGCTTACACTTTCCATACATGGATGTATGCTTTCATCAGACCATTGAAATCAACAAGGTTGATTCCATAATCAATTGGTCGGAAATTATTAGCAACAATATCGGTGAGCAACTCCTAACGTGAAGCATACTTTCAGCTTCAAGATGACTTCATACTTGGTGTATGTCATAGCCTTCACAGGCATCTTTTCCAAGCCGGATAGATGTGGTGTTATTTCTAAGGACCCCATTTTCGAATGCTACCCGCAGCTTACTGCACCTGCATGCGAGAAAGACTTCAAAATGATCAACGATGACTTCTTCTACGATTTCATCTACAGGCTAGACAAAGACTTGAAGGCCAACAGGGTTAGCAAGGAAGCGTGGAAAGTCATGTCCAAGATTGGAAGTCTATTCATTCAATTTGCAGATTTCACATACCTCAGGGTTACGGGCTTTTCTGGAGAACCAATAAATATGCCCAGGTATCCGAATGATAGATTGATCTCCATGGAGCTAAGAAGGAAACTTGTGGAGTTACACAACCTTCAGTCAAAGTGACACAAGTCTACGGGCTTCTTCTAATCACTGTGGATATTACAACTGCATTAGCATTCACAGAGCTCGAGGGATGGAAGCGCAAATTTTATCCGAGTATGAGAAAGAATTCTTCCTGCATGGCTGAAATTCGATCCATTTGGAGTAGCCAGAAGACAATCTCCCAAAGAAGACGCACTGTGCCTTCATTAGAAGATTTACGGATGAAGTGCAAAAGTGAGTACGAGGTTAGAAAGAGAGATTTCAGCAGTCTGTCAAAGAAAGAAAGTGTTCGACTTTGGACTAGCGCCGATACTGTGGATCTTAAATATGATGGGAATGTGGTACTTGACACTTACCATCAAATGGGAGGAGATAAAGCCATACTACGTAAATAACATAGGAGGCTGCAAAACAATCAAGAAAGGTCGATGGTCATGTGTTGGTGAATACTTCAAACTCAGTTTCTTGTGAAGGGATATTTCCTTGATGAAGCATTGATGAATCAAGTCTCGGGAAACTTCGCGCAGAGATTCCCTCGATGAAAGCACGGAGGAGAAAGCAACAGAAAGTCGAAAGTTGAAAGTACATAGAAGATCTCAATCCAAGGAGAGGATCACTTCTACGACAATGACTTTAACTCCAGTTTCTCCAGTACCCAATGCGTCACCAACTATTGCACCGCAGCAGCAGGATGCTTCCATGCCTCCACTGAATCCAACGACATTCATCTTCTCCCCTCAGCCACTTCATTCAGCACCTGTTCCAGAGGATACGTTAAAGCTGCAGATGGCGGAATTTGAAAGGGCTTTGTCCTTGGATGACTCAGAAGATGGCAGCCATAACACTGTGGCACTTTCTGACAGAGAGGATGCAGAGCAGGAGATGGTAGTGCACTCAGCGACTTCTCACTCTCCGAGAAGTAATTTCTCAGAATGGTTAGCTTTGCAGTTTGTTCCAGAAGCGAGAATGGAGATGAACTTAGAGGAGCACGACTTGCAGCTACTCTAGGATCTGAGTAGAAGAGACAGAAGGCCTAAAGTTGCCAAAGCAACTTCTAGGTTGATCATCGAGGATTCGGGAGAGAAGTTTGCTGAGATATCAATTCCGGCAGAAGGAAAGATAGAAGAGGAGCTCATGGCAGAAGATGTGACAGTGACCAAAGTACCACTCGGTCAAGCCACCACTGAAGGATTGAAGCAGGACATGCAGACATTGATAGATACTTTATTCCTTAGGCTTGACAAAGGAGAAGGCGGAGAAAGAAGAGCTGCGAAAGCAAGTATCTCAATTATGTGAGATCATAACCAAGGTTGCTAAACCTTCTATTCACCCATTTCAAAACAGTGAGTGATTATCTTATGCAGAAATGGAAGACGCAAGCAATAAAGTAAAGGCTATTGATGAATGGAAGGATTTGATTATTCATCAAATTTTTGTACAACTTGGGAAGTGCCATCCCGCGTAAAGGTTATGAAGATGCAAAAATCAACTAAAGAAACTGATGGCAAACATAGAAGGCATGAATACAGTTGCAGAGAGTAACCTAAGTATTTTGGCCGAGATTAACAAGCTTTCGGGAGATGTATTAATTGCGGAGCGGATTGTACCGGATGGATCAATTGAGAAGGGGAAGCAGTTAGAATTTGCAGTATCTTTCCGTTTGGAAATCTGCAGAGTTTTGCTGAAAAGGATGCAGGCACTTGAAAGTAGGACATCATCCTTACCCGACAGTATCATTTCTTTCACGAAAGAGGATGTGGTCAGATGCGTTACTTCTTACGTGTGGATTGTTTCTAACAAGGTGCCTAATTCCCTGGAAGGGTCTCTCTTGATGGTACAAAAGAGAATTGATAAAGCTACCAAACCTTTCACGATGAATTCTATCAGTAGACTGGTGGCACTGCAGGCAGACATTGCGAGGTTTGGGCCGAGCTTGGAGGATGTGGAAGCGTGCATCAAAGTGTTGAATGAAGGGTTGCTGCAATTCAGGATAGAGAAAGAAGCAGTGGCTAAAGCAGATGGAAGGATGCTGAATTATATGTTCAATAAGTATATCATATATCAGAACAAGAATATGTAGACATTACAGTTGGCATGACTTCGTCTATTCTTTCTTCTTCTATTTTCTATGTTCCTGGATGAAATTGTAAAACTTCTAAGTTATTGGTTTTACAACCATTACTTGAAGTCATGTGGAACCATTCTATTAGTTAAGTGATACATGTGTCACTTAAGAAGAAGTTAGTTGAGGATGATTGCCAAATGTCATCTTTACTTGTTGTTCATGCTTTAGTTCAGTTTGAGTTTTCCATTTGTACTTTCCCTCCTACATTCTATAAGTAGGAGAAGAACCTCCGGGTTAATGATCGATCAGAATTTTGTGAGAAGCAATCTTGTGTTCTAGACTTTGTGCTTGAACCCCTGAGAGTAACTTGGAGCAAAGGAATACAAAGGAGCAGGTTTCCGGAGAACTTTGTGTCACGGTGTACTGTGTTTCTTGCTTTTAAATCTTAGATCTCTTAAGTAAACTTTGTGTTATTTTAGATCTGGATCTAGAGCTGCCTTTGTTTTATAATTCTGTGTGTTCATGTCTATTAAGTTTCTTCTATGTGCATGCAATTAGCTCTGCTATCTACTAATTGGGATGCACATCTTCCCCATTTCTTCTCTGTATTTCCTTTACTTCCTTCTTCTATAAAATACTTCCTTTCTTGAACAGCTGCTTACTTGTTGCAAAACTTCTTAGTTATGGTTCATGAACTAAGTGGTTAAAGTAAAACCCCTGATAGATAATAACACATTTTTATCGACAAATCTGACACGTGAGCCTCACCGGTTAAATGAGGGAGATTTATCACATGACTTCCTAGGTTTGATGCTATGCGAGAAATCTAGCCAACATATATATACGTGTGGTTTTTACATATATACATGTATATTTGACTACTTGATCGTCTTATCCTTTGCAGCTCCATCCATATGGGAAACAAGAAGTGAACAACAAAAACAACAAAGGTTTTAACAACAACAACATCATTTGACAGTTTGTACCTCATACTAACATGTAGGTACATCACACACATCGATAGATACACACGCGCTTCTACCCTAGGTTCACTTTCATCATCTTTTACTCTTTTACATCTTTAGTCTCCATGCTCCATCTTTTTGTCACTCCACATTTGGTCTAGTCCACTGACACACTTTCTACATCACTCTACATGGATATTAGGTGTGCATATCTATCTACTTTAATTTATTGAGCATTCCGATCACCAACATAAAGTGGTGGAAAATGTAGACACTAAATTATGCACTTTGAGTATTATTTAGTCCTAGTCTCATACTATTATTCATATGGTTTTGATCGAAGAAAGTACTAATTAACCCATGTCCTTTGGTAGATTTACTTTGATTTTTTTCTTCATATCCAACCTTCTACATATACTTTCCTAACTTGTTTTATCACCCCGCATTCATCTTATCCCCGACCAATGCTCAGTAGACCAAATGCCCTAATCCTCTTTGTACTTTTACTCTCTTCTTTTTGGGCACTTTCTAGTTGTTTGAGCTTTCTAGGATTTTAGTGGTAGGCCTTTTTGGGGTTAATTATGAAATTAGAATAAGAGAACCATATAAATATAAAGTTATGAGACCATAATGAGGGACACTAAGCAATACTATCATCCACCTAAGGTTATCCATCCAAGGCATTCGTAGCTCTATTTGCATCCATCTAGCTCCATCACAAGGGACAAGGTTGGTTCATCTACATCACACTTCATAAGATGGGAGTTTATTCTATTTCATCTACCATTTAATTACATTTCTACATCTAGCTATTGCTCGCTACTTACAAAGTGTGACTAGCACAAGAGAACCTAGGGCACGATTTACATAAACACACTTACAACTACATTTGGGTCTCGAAATGTAGTGCAAACACTCTAGTCATTAGTAAGTCCACCATTGTGTGTGTGTGTGTGTGTTATAATATTTTGTGGCCTAAGGACCTTGACTATCTTGTGATACCATGATTGACCCATGCTTGTGGAATCATACCTTGTGTTGGATTGTGCATCTCTTATTTGCAAGCTCAAGGGTCTCGATTGTCTTATAACACCATGGGTGTACCGTGTTTGTAGGTACTTCACCTTTTGTGTGACATTGATTGACATATTTTCACTTATTTATACATTATATGCACTTTCTTTCTACTAATATATGGTTCTCTATTGTTGTTACTATTATTTTATTGTATTGACATTGTTATGGTTATCATATTTGTTGGTTATTTTTACTCTTGTTTTGCACCATGGTTTCTACCATGTACATCCCCCTTGTAGGTATAATTTATTATTGGTGACAACTCTATTAGTTTTTCAAAGGTTATATACATAGGTTATCAACTTCTCAAACATGGGTATACATTTTTTATTTTGAGCCACACACTTAAATTATTCATCGCACGCGTCTAAAAAATGTGAAAACCATCTAGGGTTTATTCTGAATTTCAGGCTGACACATACATTTTATGGGCATAAATATATGTAGAGACATAAAGAAATGTCTCGAATTGACTCAAACATAGGAATTCAGTAAAAATATGCACATGTTAAAAAATGTATAGCCTGGTGAGGAACATATAGATGGTTATGACCCTATTATATGATTTTTCCCATGGGAATTTTTTCCATATCTTTCAATAGTCTTAGTTTTTCATCATTGGTACAACATTTTGATATTGTTTCATACCTAGATTAACTCAGTTTGGCACAAATTCAGGGTGCATGAAGTATTTTACTCTTTCTATATGATACTCAATTTTATCTTCATTTTTGGACACATTGGGGGCATGGGTCTCCTTTCTATAGTTTGATGTTAGCATGCAATCAGTTATACTCAATTTCTACTTAGTTGTGTGGCACATGGAAAGAGCATGGGTGCATTTTATTATATTTTATACTGTGTGTCTTAATTTTCAAAATTGGGCTTATATCTATTTGCATTGATATGGTATTTGGGGTTGTGGAAGGTATCAAAACAACTAATTTTTTCATAGGAAAACTTTCCTATACTCTTTCTCTTAAGGGGAAGATATCATATTTGCTATATGAATTTGATACATAGTCTTCTTCCTTGGCGGGTGCTTGGATCCTCATCTTTTTGGTTCCTCTTCGAATTCATTGTGTTAGGGTTGGTACACCTAACATATCAACCTTTCCTTGGCACAACTTGGGGACTAATCAGCTCTAATTCTTCATCGAGGTTCAACAAATGTAAAATCTCCAAAGAACGAGAGAAAATTCCCTCTAAAAAATAAATAGGTGTTTTCCTTTCATATTTTGCATCTTTTTTGACATTTCTTGTTTGATTTTTCTTTTCATTACTTTCATTACATTTTGAGTTATAGTTCAATTTCCTATCTTGGGCATTTAGTACACTTTGTGTTGCAAGTTTCATTTTGGAGTGTGCCAATACCAACACAATAGGATACTATAAAGGTTATTGTGAGTGAGAAAACATATTTCTACACACTCATCTATCTTTTCCTTTAAGTATGTAATAAATCGTGACACCAACACAACATTTAATAAATCCTCATGAAAAAATAAGCACTAAAGGAACTTAAAGCTCCCTAAATTGAGAAATAACTCATGCACATACATTATGGTAACACCCTTTATAGGTATGAAGTATCCTTTGAGGTCTAAGATTCTACATGTTCATCCTACAAGAAAGTAAAATGAACATTCCTAATTATTTGAGTAAGTGTGAAACTCAAGAAAAGTATTGTCATAATATAATTGTCAAATCTGATTGCACTAATGTAGATATCAAATATTAGGAGAATGACATGTGGTTTGAGCCATATTTGGATTATTGGAAATGGTAGTGGTTCATAGGAGTTCCCACAACCCATATAAATTTGTTTTGAAATAAATTCTTACACTAATAGGGTTTGAATAGAGTTTATAGAGCCATTTTTAAGGTGAGAGAAAAATACCAAAACACAATGACACAAATTTCTAGGTATGAAAAGTACTTAGGAATTTAGACCTAGATTCCAAGTAGTTCGATTTAATATAAATTAAATCAAATATAATTACAGAGTAAATACATGTAACTAATGATATACAAATGATAATATACAATAATATGCAAGTTAATAAGCATGTATAAATATGAAACCCTAAGAAAGAGGGTATAGAGAGACTTCACTTATTCTCAAGCAATTTGGAAGTGATCTAGGTAGTGAACAACTAAAACAGACTAAGAAGAGTGTCATAAATTCTTGCTAGAGGTTCTAAGATTCAATAATGTGTAAGAAAGGAGTGCCCATGGGAGGACATGAATGTGTGGGTGTTAGTATCCATTTTGGGTGTTAGTGTCTATGTGAATGATTTGGATCTTTTCTCTTATGTGCATAAGAGAGATTCATTGCTAGTCTTTGTTTGTCACTCTATTTTTGCTCCTTGATCACTGAATGTACCTATAACTTGCAAAATAAATTGTCTACCTACACATGTCCACAAACCACATAAAATATAATAAAAAATATGCATAATGTGGAGTCAGATTGACCCCAGTAGTCACCCGAAGAGTGAACTTAGTACCAAGTGATGCATTACATTTCAAAATCGATGTAGTTTTGTATGAGAGTGTGTGTAATGATTCCTAGGATGCCCTTGTGTAAGTTGCACTAAGATAACATACTATATCTAGAATTCTCTAGATAGAAATGTGTGTAATGGAATAGAATAATATTCCCCTCCTATGTTGTGTATACAGAAGAATGAAACCATTTTCCCTTGAGTGAGTGTGCTAGATAGATGCTTTGAGATAATATTTGTACCTTTAGATGTAGTATTGGGTGATAGTATGTAATGCTTAGTTCTTGGTCCCTTATTTGAGAGATATAACTATATATAGATATGATTCCCTTGTTTGAATTTTGTAATTAACAACTAAAAGGCTGACCTAAAAGTATAAAAGATGGATAAGATGTAAAAGATGCCCAAAAGAGTGAGAAAAGGGGATAAAGGGTCAGGAGCACCGAGGAGGGGCAAGAGAACCTGGACGTAAGTGTACTAACTTAGGAGCTAGTGTTTGAGGCCATAAAAGATAAATCAATCAAATAATGACAAGGCTATAGAGTGTGTATGATCAATAAAAGTATAACAAACAAAGAAAAAGGCCCAAAAGACATTGTTGATTACTAGTTTTCTTGATTAGGAATCATATGTATATTAGTATGCTCTAGGACCTAGAAATGTACCCAAGTGCATAAATTTTGTGTCTATAAGTTCCAAGACCATACAAAAGGGTGAGGAGTATATGGACGCTTTAGACTGAGTTATACGGTTTTGACTAGGCTCATTTTCGGGTAACAATTTTAGTAATGAAGCATTTTCAGTTCCATATATATTTGTTCTGCACTTATACCACCTAGAATCCTTCAAATCTACACAGAATCAGCTAAGTGGGATCTTTCCATTTTGTTTTGATATTTTCTAGATCAATTGTCACTTTGGAAAGTGTTATTCTGGTGTTTGTAATTAATGTTGGAAGTTAATTAAATAAAAATATCCACCTGTAACATTATTCATCCTTTTTATGTATGTTATTTAAAATATTTAAAACTTAATAAGGGTAAGATTCACTTCCAAAAAGTGAATTCACTCTTTCATAAACTCTAAATTTTGTTGAATAATTTGTGAAACCCTATTGAGTGGCTCTAGTACTTTCTCTCTTTTATCTCTATAAATTATAAATTTATGATACCATAACTCAATAGGAAGAATGAAATCAATGACATCCTTGTGCCAAACCGTGATGTTACACACTTATAGGTGTTTTGGTGAGAAGATGAAGGAATGTAGTTGCTTAGATAATTTCCCCATTTTACAGTAAATCTTGTATTTCTATTTAAAGAAAAATAAGAATGAAATTTGTAATATCACATTATAATTGTATAATTTTGTTGTATCTAGGTGTAAATTCTTTTTTGATGATTGTTATAATTTTAATTGTTATATGATGAAGAGGCATATCATGTTATATTATAATGTAGTACAACACTAAATTTAAATGTAATTGAACTAGTTTCACTATAAAATATCTCTATATTGCACTCTTTAGTTTAATCATTACTAAAATGATTAACTCTAAACCTCATGTGAGATAAATCATTCATGATTTTTTGAAATATATATTTTGATATATGTGTGTGTGTGTGTGTGTGTGTGTGAAGAAACTAAAAATGAGGGCAATATCTTGATGGAATTATCACTCTACGTACCTTGAATAGCTCAAGTTTAGATAACATCTCTATATTTGAGTAAACTTGTGTGGAGTGGATATTACTTATGCAACCCTCCTTCTAGAGCATATGTTGACAAAGTCTCTACCTAGATGTAATCATTGAAAGGTCACTTGTTAAGAGTGTATATAATTCCACATTATTAAGAAGTTATATCAATAGACCTAAATGTGTAAATTTCCTACCTTGTGTGTATAATCTAATTGAAATTGTGAAATTCATACTTAAGTTTATATCATGATCAATATTACCTCAATGCATGAGTCTTGTGATTTCTCTTTATTGTAATTATTATCTCTTAGTTATAGTGGTATGAGGCTATTCATAAGGTTATCTTATTAGAGTGCTTGTGTATGGGTTATTTTAATGTTGTAACAACATATTTGTTCTTGGAAAGACCTTGGTGAGTGATTATATGGATGCTTATAGTGCTCCCTCATTGGACACATTTTCTAACCTTTAGAATGTTTAGAAAAAGTGAAGTGTAGTGCATCCTAGAGGGAAGAACATATGAATTGAAGGATATAATAATAACTTTGTAAAATTTGTAATTTGTATCTAATTTCTCTCTAAATATTATGCAATCCAATATAATAAACAAGTATTGGAGGTTATAGACTTGTGTATAAGGTTAATTTGAAACATAAATGACTTTATGTTAGTGCGTGAATATGTAGGTGCATCATAATGTGAAACAAAAACATATGTGGTTATGCATTAGGTGTTTAAATAAAATTAAAAAATACTACCATGGTTTTAGCTCTAATTTTGTGTAAAAATAGTGGGCATGACATATAGTATTAGAGTATAGGTTTAAGATTTCTAGAACCTCTAGGAAATACTAGTAATGAGCCAAAATTTTGTGATTGTATGGGTATAACATAGGTGTGGTGTACAGTCTTGTCAATTTTTCTATGAGGAAAGTGTGCTCATGCAAATTGTGAATATACTGTGATGTTGAACCACTATATTTTATTGTACATGTGCGTATAACACCTTAAAATGATATTGCATAGTAAATCCTCATTTCACTGATATGGTACTATGTTGTGTGGACCCTAATTGTGTTAATAATTGAGGACAATTTTTGTTTTCATGCTAAATGTCTAGCATGAAAAATTGAAAAAAATTCCATGACAACTAAGCCCACACTAAAAATCCTGAATTGGGTAATGTAAACATGCCCTTCGGCCAATCATTGAATAAGTAAACCCTATCATGGATGAGAGGGATGTGATAAATAGATTTTAAATTTTACTTCATGTACATGTGAGTTGGTGGGAAACAATTCATGGGTTCAATGTGATCCAAATTGAAGGAATTGCTCCCGGAGGCCTAAAAAGGCCTATTTTCAGGATTTTGACACCTAATGAACATCCTCTAGAGATGAATCAAAAATATTTAATGTATCTACGTAGATTTTAAATGAGATATGATATCATTGGAGGTATATTATGGAAGTTATGTAAGGCGAGATAGGTTTAGGAACAAGTTGTGCAACATCGGGCTACTTATAACACGATGCAGGGAAATGAAAAAAGTGAAAAAGCTAGTTAACTTGTTTGGGATGGTTCAAAACCTCTGATAAAATTTTAAGTGAAAAAAAAATAATAAATATAAAAAGGTATAATTCACATTGTATAATTTTTGGGTGATTATGTTGTCCGGATTTTGAGATATTGGCCCGATAGTGGAAGTAAATATCTATGATCCTAATGGAGTTTCAAATGAGCATTCTAGGAGTTCCAAAGGGAGTTGGGACCTGATTAAAAATAAAAGTGAATTTAATTCATCCCTATACATGATACATCTGATAAGTTAGACAAAAATGCAAGTTTCTCTCCAGGTGGCAGTTTGACCTTCCGGGAACCACTCGTGGGCAAAATAAAAAAAGGGATAAATTGTGAATTTCAGGAATAATTAGCTCCTGAACGTGGTACCATTGGTTTCATTATATATTTACATTCCAAATAATATTACATTTTCCCATGAAACTCTTAGGGAAGCTCTAGGGTTGAATCCTCACTCTCCGAGGTCTATTTTTGGTAGCTATTGGTGAAGGGAGGATTACTATAAGTGTCCAGGTTGCACTTTCATACCTTGGATGCAATTTTTTACCTTTTCAATAGGTGAAAATGTGTATGGGGTGAAAAAAGTGTGACCCCATGGATACGAGAGATGATTTTTCGTCACTTAAGTGAAAAACATGAGTGTTATGAAGGTGTTGACAAATCACATGCAATCTTGGCCCCATCCTCATGTTCCAGCACCCCAATGGCGCACCTTGAGATCCTGATTGAACCTTTTTACCTGGTGCAAAATTTCATTGGGTGCAAAAAAATGTGACCCCTTTCTTGCACACCTCCTTCCAGTACTAAAACTCATGACATGCTCCCTCGGCTCAAGTGTTCCACTCACTCCATTGAATCAACATGTCCTGTTTCTCATGAGAGATGATCCTATGGAATTTTTTTAATGCTGATTGCACATTTGATCCATTTCACCACTTACCAAATGTTTTAAGGTGAAATGAAGGTTCCCAGACCCATTTGGAAAGTGTTAACCCTCTCTCAACCCGGATTAGTGTGTGAGTGTGCAAGTGGGTTAAAGGGGGTTGTGATTAGCCATGGTTCAAGTTCAAATATTTAAATAATACTTATGAATTTTTGAGCCATTTTTCATAACACCCCTTCCTCCATTTCTAATGCACCTGTCACATTATGATTTTTCTAAGAAACCCTCCTTCCAAAATGGCAAATTTTATCATATCTTGCTCATTTCTACTCTATTTTTCATGAAAATTTTCCCAAGCACTCCATTTGAAAAATCCTTTAAGAAGATCCAATACTCATTCCCATTGATCCTATGGTTTTTTCATAGCATCCACCTATACATATCTGCCCAAAAAAATTTCCTTTATAGATTTTGAAAGATCCGGAGGGTAGAAACACCTGAAAAATTGAGAAAGAACTCACGGTGAAATTCCTAATCAAACAAGACAATTTTCTATCCAATACGACAACATCCGGAAGACCTAATTATATTTTTAGTAAGTTGGTCTATGTGCCTTACTAAAAATATAAATTCTGATAACAAATAATAAAACTCCTGAGACCCTCCATGCAAACCTCAAGATCGAGACTCCAAAACTAGAAATTGTGAAATTGGCTAATTTTATCACGTCAAGGTGAGGTGTCACTTACTAAAAATAGTAAGTGTTCAAATAACATCCAAATATTTCATACACCCTCATCTCATCATTCCATCATTGTTCCAAAAACCATGAAGATCAAATATATCGGATATGAGCCCATTTCCACTTTGTCCACTGAATATCCACTGGTAGGAGACAATGATGTTGCCCACCTGGATCTGGAAGAAATGAGAAATCAAATGATGATTGATGAACGAAGTTAGAGAACCTCTGTAAGAAAATATTATTTCTAGTGAAATTTTTAGGGAAGGAGGTCATCCACTCTTAGTCCAAAGCACCGAATTGGTCTTGGCTTGTGTTAAACACTATGACCCTGCTTCTCAAAAAACCACTGTGGATGATAACTCACTATTGGAGGTCTTGATTCCAAAGGGAATATCAAGTTTTATACAAATTATAACTCATAATAACATGGTGATAATCACAATATATTTAATAACTCAACAATGGACTAGGATAGAATCTTATTTACAAGGGATTGTGGTTGGCTCCTGGTTGAAACCTAGGAGAAAACAATAACGGATTCTAAAGTTATTGTCAAGGAGTGAGTTTCATGAAGCCTACTCAGATTTAATTTTTTTACTAAGTAGGGTAATGCACAAAGAACACACCAAGGACATACAAGACTGGATGTACCAATTAATGCTAGACATTCATGGAAGAAAATAAAATGATAGATTGGGGCCAGATCATCAGTGAAAATCTACACTAGTAGTTGATGCAACGATTCACCACCAAGAGATTCATGATGATTTCCTATCTAGTGTATGCCCTCACATACATTAAACCATATAAAGGATTATCCATTGCTTAGAATGTTCCTCAGAGATCTCCTACCTTCGAGAAGTACAAGTAGACCACCTTAAAGGAAAGTAATGTCCATCTCAAATAGGTGAATGATGCATTCACCATGTTCATCATCCGACTCCTTGAAAGGAAATCCTAAAAGAATAATATCTCTTTAGGAAGCTAAGTTGGTTGAGAAGTACGGGTGTCACTTCACACAGTTTCACACCTTCACCTACATCAGGGTGAGTGGTTTTGACTTTTCTCCGCTCAGGCTACCTAAGTACCCTAGTGATAAGATCATCATGGTAGAGCTCTGCAGAAAATTTCCCAGGTGCATCTCAAGTGCATGGGTTCGAGGAAGAAAGGAATATCATTCCCTATCTCACTCAATTATTTATCATGCAAGAGTATAGTGAAATTCCACAAACATTGAGACATCCCTCATTACATTTTGATGTAGTACATCTATGACCTTCAACACACCCAATAAGTTAGCAAAACTCACAATTTAGTCATTCACCCTTATCTAACAATATATCCACTATTCTCAAATCATGAACCATGCAACTTAGCATTTTCTATCTTCCAAATGAGTAATGGATAAATTTCAACCTTTTCCACACTTCCACTAGCCTCTTATTGTGCCAAAAAAACTATCAAATAGGCTCAATTAGTTCAAACTTCTCAATTCAATCATTATGCACTAGTAGTGTTTATTCTAGTCAACTCAAAATGCCTCAAAATCTTGCATTTTTTTGCTTCAATGAAAAATATTGATATTGACACCTTTTCAATAGGTTCAAGAGTCTCTATCCATGCTATCTCTTCCACTAAATTGATTCTCACTAGAATTAGTCTTCAAGGTCTTTTCTTACAAAATCTATCAACTAGTTGTCTTAAGAACTAGGATGATGGAATGGTATGGGTTAAAGCATTCCACTAGTCACTTGACCAAACCAATGGCATTTATGAGTGCCATTTTTACATTTAGATTTGTTGTAGACACCTAAATTTTGCTTTTGTAATCTTATTGCCAAAATGCAGGCAAATCACTCTTATTCTTTCCAATTCCATTATAATTAGTACTCTTGGCTAATTAACTAACATTTCTTACCACTTTGGTTGGTTACCAAGCACTTCGTTGATCACCAAATCCCGTTCACATTTAGGATGCCATTTTACAGTGAATCATAAGCCAAACCCCTCTTCAAAATAGACAATTAGCATTTATAAGCTAATTAATCCTATTTTCCCCCTTATTTGGTCAATATGCCCTAGTATTGACTCAAACCCATCTTCCAACCACTCAAAATCACCCCATTCACCTCCACAACGTCTCAACAAGCTTCAAAAATTATCTTAGCCTCCTAACTAACTGACCCTAAGTGGTTGATTAAGGCTTCATATCCTCTTAATCACTTGCTAATTCACTAATTGTGATTAGCAAGGCCTAATCATGATTACCAATTCTAATCTAATTTGGGGTTTTTAGTCCCACATGCACCAAAATACAAGTTTCTCCAAAAGGAAAACTATAAAAAGGGTGCACCTCATTCCTTTATATTTTACACACCACGCTTTGATTTGCATCTCATATAATACATATAATTTCTAAGACAAGTCCAATCCATGCTTAAAACCTTCATCAAGGTTAGTAGATGAATAATCTAAAGTGACTTAACAAGTCATTTGGAGAGGTCATTTCACCATTGTTTGAGTAGAAACCATAACCATTTGATTTCCCCTTAGGTCTATTTAGGCCCATATTAGGTAATTGATCATATTAGTAGGCATGTTTAGTTAGTTTTTGCATTGTTTTCACTTTAATTAGGCATTCTTTTAAACTTCTATCTTAATGTTACATTCCTAGACTTAGAGCCCTAGCTAATTAGGTGGCCATGGTGTTAGCCTTCCTTGTTTAGCTTTGTAATTTGATTTGTAAATTTTGTGGTGCTTTCATTTGTGGTTAAACAGGATTGACTCAACTCTTAAACTATTTGCAACTTCCTTCACAACTCACCGTTCTATACCACTACACCTTACCAATCCTTCTCTAGGGAAATTTCAGTTTTAACTTTTGTTTGGAGGGTTCATTCAATCAACTAAATATATTTTTTATTACCCATTTGGGCATGCACCTTGTCTACAAAATTTGTTGACCTCCTTTAGAAGTATTTGCAAAATTATCACAATTTTAAGCCTCTAATTAGGCTTCTCTACCTTGCTACTGATACCTCCCCTGGGGACTATCAACAAAATCTCTTCATTGTCACCATGTTTTCAAAAAAATATTTATAAACACTTATAACACTCCTTCACATTCCTTTCTACAAAATTTCAACTAATCCAAGGGTGAAATCAAGAGATCTTGGAGTTTTACCTTAGAAACCCTAATTGTGTTATATGCATGCCCAAGAGGGATTTTCTAGCTATAACTTCCTCTTGGTATCGATTCAAGGATCCTAATTTTTCATGAGGTCTATATTAATGGTGTGCAAAAGATAATATTACCATTGAGGTTCCATTTACCTTTGTAGCACATGTTTACACTTCTTTCTCTCATGTTATGTATTCTCAATACAGGTATGTTGACTATCCAAAGACCCTAACAAGTTATCAATATTGTCTTGTAATATTTGATGTCTTTGAGAATATGAAACATGAATTCCACCTTATAACAAGATATGTCCATGCCCATTTCTATTTGAAATATATTATTTGAATAATATCTACTTCAACCGTGAAATAATCAGTCTTTGATAGGGTTAGATTCACCACTATATAATGTATTCCTTCAATAATACATCCATAAAATTATCTAATCACATGGAAAACAACCCTTATTAACTCTGTCAATATTCTCTCTGCTCATACAAATGAGATTCATTAGCTATTTAATATCTATGCACATATTACAATCTCTTTCAAATCAGTTACTCATTTGCAAATAACTCTTCTCAAACTAGCTTCTTGGATCTCCAATTCGAGTTCTTCTTGATTGATCAATGATGAATAAATAGTTACAAGGTATATTTATACCTCATGTGGCTTGAGCCCCCTCATAACTAACATTTCTTGGTCATATGCAAGATTTACAAGATAATGGTTACATTAGAAGATATGTGAAGGAGCTAAACCATGACTAGGAGTTACAAGCTCATTCATTACACTAGTAAGGCTTGAAGACCACATAAGAGCTTAAACAAACTACTTCATGCCTGAAAAAAACCTAAAATTACCTACATAACCTAGATATCCAAAAATTAGCTCTAGAAAGTTTAAATTTTCAAATTAGACAAAATGGAGTGAAACCTCCAAATTCAAATCCTATGAAGACTTAACTCATTCTAACCATCCTAGGTGGTGTATTAGGACCTTACAAACATGCTAAACCTTAACTAACCCGACTTAATCTGAAAATAACAAAATTTATACAAATTCCAAAATTGCTTGTTGGAGTAAGGATGCTCCTGCATCATACTCCCAACCTGAAGAAAATATTTTTTGTCTTTTTTTTTCTTTTTTTTTTTCTAGTTTATCTTCATCTTCTTGCCTATCTTTCTCCTTGTCTTCTTTTATTGTACCTACAATTTGGTCTTCCATTTCATCTTCATATTTTTCTTTGATCCTTCTTTCTTTCTCTAGCTTGTTTCTTGTTTCTTAGACTTTTTGTTTATTTCTTGTTTTCCTTGTTTGTCTAGAAAACTTCTCACTTGAAAGCCTCTTTTTTCTTTGCAATTCCTCCTCATATCGAGTTTGTACTTTTATTATACTTGGAATTTTTTATTCATTTCCTTCTTTGAATGATCCTTGTCATGATGAAGAACAAATTTACTTGCTTTTTCTTGCACTAAACCTGCACATTCAACAAACAAGTTAGAAAAATCATCATTTTTGGCTTCTTTCTCTTCATCCCTTTCATTTTTATTGTCTTCATGCTTCCTCTTCACTAAAATACATCTCTTTTCTTCATATCCTCCTTCAAAACATTCATTACTCTTGTTTTGTTTCACTTGTTCTATCTTTCCTTGTTTTGAGTTTCTTGTACAATCCCTTACTTCACATTCACTTTCCATAACATTCTCTACAATTTATTTTTGAATGTCAATTTACCACAATATATTAAATTTACTTAGGTCTGAAAAGCACAAGATTAATTCAAAAAAATTATTATATTTTTCACATTCACCTTGTTCCTCCGAAAAAATTGTTGTTTTCTTGTAGTTTTCTTCCACTCTCTTGAATCCAACTTATCCTTTTCTTGTCACTATCATTGCTCAATTTTTGTTGTTTTTATCTTGTGATATATGTTATCATGCATTAATTCAAATATTTAGATTGAAAATGAGGAAAAATTGTACTTCTTTTGTTGACTCTTGCATGTGCAACTCTTTCTCATACACCATGCTTCCTTGTACCACATCTTCTTCTATTTTCTTTGACTTCATATCAACCTAAATCTGATTTCTCTCTTCATGTTGCTACTCTTATATAACTTATTTTCTTATCTTACTTTCCATGAAATATTTAAGGGCTAATTTCCATGCCCATTCTTCCTTTTCTCTTCCTTTCTCATCTCTCTCATACATGTACCTATTCCTTATTCCTCCTTCTTCACTACTCCTTTCTTCTTCACACTTCTCATTCCTTATTAGCCTCACCTAGGATTGATATTTAATAATCACTTGTGATTTTTGGTCCATCATACAAGACTCAAACTGTTGTACCCCTTCCTTACAACTGTACTTTCCTTCTTTTCCTCTCAAGGACTCACAAATCTCATTGTCTTCCTTCTTGAGTTCACTCATGAACTCTTGTACCTGCTCTCTTGCTCTTCCTAAGAAATATTTCATGCCAAACACCATGCTTCTCTTTTCACTTCTTGCATCTTGATCCTTCAAAGGCAACAAAGTATATCTTTCATTATTCTTCACCAAATCACAAGTATTTGTTCTTCCATCATATACAACCTTCTTGTCAAACTGCCATGGTCTACCCAAAATAAGATGGAAAACATCCATAGGAATTATGTCACAAAAACATCATCTTTGAATCTACCAATTTGAAAAGACACTCTACATTGTTCATTCACAAGAACTTGATGATTTCTTTGCACCCAAGCTACTCTATAGGGTGTAGGATGCACTAACCTCCTTAAATTCAATTTCTTAACCATTTATTCATAAACAAGATTATATGTACTACCATTATCAATAATAACATCACAAACCTTACCTTTTGTCTTGCATCTGGTCCTGAATAAGCTTCTTTTATGCACTGGTTCCTTATCTTGCTGTTGAAGTAGTACTCTTCTCATAAGCAATGACTCACCATCTCTCTTGCCACTATTTTCTCTTTCCATCATCTTCATTTTTGAATTCCATGCTTCTATTTGAGTCATTATTGACCCCAATCATATGATATCTACCTGCATGATTCTCTTAGAATCACCAATTTCATTTACTTTTGCCAACAATTCACCTTGTAGCAAATACATGATTTTTTCTTCCACCTTCATTTTGTTTGCTTTCAACTTTTACCTGTAATACAATAAATATCAATTATTGAATTTTCATTCTCTATCATATGTCTGATATGTTACCACTAATGATGTAGTACATCTAGGACCTTCAACACAAACAAAAATTTAGCGAAACTCATAATTTAGTCATTCACCCTTATTTAGCAATATATCCACTATTCTCAACTCATGGCACCATGCAAATTAGCATTTTCTATCTTCCAAATGAGTATGAATGGATCAATGTCAAAATTTTCCACACTTCCAATAGCCTCTTATTTTTCCAAGAAAACTATTAAATAGTCTTAGTTAGTTCAACCTTCTTAATTCAATCATTGTGCACTAGTAGTGTTTGTTCTTCTCAACTCAAAATACCTCAAAAGATTGTATTTTTTTTGGATTCAATGAAAAAATAGAATATTGGAACCTTTTCAATAGGTTCAAGAGTATTTATCCATGCTAACTCTTCCACTAAATTGGTTCTCACTACTTGAATTAGTTATTAAGGTCTCTTTTTACAAAATATATCAACTAGTTGTTTTAATAACTAGGTTGATGGAATGGTATGAGTTAAGGCATACCACTAGTAACTTGACCAAACCAGTGACATTTATGATTACTCTTTTTCAATTTAGATTTGTGGTTAGAAAGGATTGACTCAACTCTTAAACTATTTAGAACTTCCTTCACAACTCACCATTCTAGACCACTACACATTACCAAGCCTTCTCTATGGAAATTTTAGTTGTAACTTTTGATTGGAGGGTTCATTTAATAAAATAAATATATTTTAGAATACCCATTTGGGCATACACCTTGTCTATTTTTTTACCTCCTTTGGAAGGATTTGCAAAATTATCACAATTTTAAGCCTCTAATTAGGCTTCTTTGCCCTACTACAAGTACCTCCGGGACTATCAACAAAATCTTCACTATCACCATTTTTTCAAAAAATCATTTACAAACACTTATAAAAATCCTTCACATTAATTTATACAAAATTTCAATTGATTCCAAGAGTACAATCAAGAGATCTTAGAGTTTTACCTTATAAACCCTAACTGTGTCATATGCAGGCCCGAGGGATTTTCTAGCTATAACTTCCTATGGTTATCGATTCAAGGATCCTAATTTTTCATGGAGCTCTATATTAATGGTGTGAAAAATATAATCTAACCATTGAGGTTCCATTTACCTTTGTATCACGTGCTTACACTTATTTCTCTCATGCTTTGTCTTCTCAAGTAAGTATGTTTACTATCTAGTACCCTAGCAAGCTATTAATATTGTCTTGTAATATTTGATTTATTTGAGAGCCTGTAACATGAATTCCACCTTCTAATAATATATTTACATTCCCTTTCTATTTGAAATATATTCTTTGAATAAGGTCTACTTCAACCGTGAAATACTTAGTCTGTGAAGGTTAGATTCACCACTATACGCAATGTATTCCTTCAATATTACATCAATAAAATTCTCTAATCACATGTAAAACAACCCTTATTAACTTATGTGACTCTTATCTCTACTCATACAAATGAGATTCATTAGATATTTAATATCTATGCACATATTACAATCTCTTTCCCCGATTTGTTTGCAAATAACTCTTCTCAAAATAGGCTCTTAGAGCTCCAATTCGAGTTCTTCTTGATTGATCAATGATGAATAAATAGTTACGGTATATTTATACCTCCTATGGCTCGTGCCCCCTCATAACTGACCTTTCTTGGTCATATGCAAGCTTTACAAGATAATGGTTACATTACAAGATATGTGAAGGAGCTAAACCATGACTAGGAGCTACAAGCTCATTCATTACCCTAGTAAGGTTTGAAGACCACATTAGAGCTTAAAAAAACTACTTCATTCCTAAAAAAACCTAAAAACTCCCTACACAACCTAGAAATCCAAAAATTGGATCTAGAAAATTTAAATTTTCAAATTAGACAAAATGGAGGAAACCTCCAAATTCAAATCATATGAAGACTTAACTCATTCTAACCATCCTAGCCAAAGGTGTATTAAGACCTTAAAAACATGCCTAAACTTTAAATAACCTTACTCAATCCAAAAATGAATTTTTTTGTACAAACTCCAAAATTGCTTGTTGTAGTAAGGATGCTCTCGCATCACATTTCATTTGTTTGCCTATGTTCCTAGGCCCAACTTCCACATATAGAAATATCACAAGTCTTTCAATGTTCCTAGATTACATAACATTCCCCAATTGGAATACTATTGGGATAATTGTGCAGATGATCTTGATGTTAGGGAAATATAGTACATTAGGATGACTATGGATGAGATGGAAACAAATGGGGATTGATCGGTTCACTGGAGGAGTTCAAAAAGATGGTTATGAGTTGTTTGATCCAGAGTACTAGGAAGTGAAATCATATCTCCTTCCTCTTCCCTCATGGAGTGTTTGTGAAAATGGAGATATAAAATAAAGTACCAAACCATTTATTTAAATATCTAAATATTTGTTTAAAATAAAAAATCTTCTAGTAAAGAGAAGGCACCCTTTGACCCTACTTAGACAACTATCACACTCATCATCTCTCAAGGATTTTGAGAGAGCTTCAGTTCATCCCATTCTAAGAAAACATACAAGAGGAAGGTATTGGAAATTAAGAGAACTGAATTCCCATCTTCCACAAAGTCTTGTAATAAAGCTAAGGTCAGGGAGGAATAGGTTGAAGAGGAGGAACGAGTTAAAAGGAAAAACAAATTGAGGAATTGGAACAAAAAGAGATTGACCCCTCCCAATCTCTCGTGCATCAATCAAAGCTAAGTGTCTCATATGAGGATGTTAAATCAGCTCACAATGAGAAATAATTGGTCCCACAACAAGCACATAAGCTTTATAAGATCTTTTCCACACCATCGATCTATTCCCATGGTTCTCGTGACTTCAAGATTCTACACTAAGAATTATAGATATTAGTTTGTAGAATTTTCAAGACCCAAGGTGAACAAGCCTTTGGAAGAAATGAATCCTAGTGATTATGAGATGAACAGAGACTCACTTGGTCAAGCTACACATGAGGGTGATGCTCATCTTTTCAAGGAGTCTTGTACTCAAATACTTTGGAGTAGAATAAAGAATACAAAAGAACCATAGATCAATTAGAGGAACATGTGAGGACCTTGTATTCATATGTACAATCATTCTTAGAACCAAGATCATCATCCTTACCTCTAGTTAAGGTGGTCTCACCCATCAACAACTTCAACCCACAAGCCCTCAAGAAATCCCAAGGATTCACAATGCAGGGAGAGAAAATGACAAGTGGGTGGGGAAAATCATTGAAAAATGGAATGCACTTTTTCTTGAGGTCATATCTCTTTTTCACTTCATCTTGGGCACCATCTAAAGAATCAAATGCACCTAGGTGGAAATGGAAAAACAAAATATGATATGGGATATTTTTCTCCCACTGACCTTTGAAATGGGTATTTTGACACCTCATTCTTGATACACAAAAATGTGCTCATGGACCTAGTTGAGAACTTGGCTACTATTTGGTTCCATACCATGGCTATAAGGTGCGATGTATTGAAAGATAGTTTGACAGAGCTTGAGGAATTGTAGAAAAATGCTCAAGGAATTCTTGAAGATTCAAGAAAATGTGTAGAATATCTTGAAGCCCCTCATATCAATGAAAACACATCCTTGGGAGAGCTTGTGAATTCTTTTTAAAAATGGTTTGGAAAATGGCAGGAGATCCTTTCACTTTCAATAAAGACACTTTGGAGTAACTCACAACAACCCGTGGTTTTATTTGAAACATTTCTCAAGATCACAAAAGTTGGTTCACTGAGTGCAAGAAGCTAAGACACATTCTAGAGGCTTGGATCAACACATTGGAGTATGTGAGTATTCCTCAGTCAAATAAGATCAAACTGACATTATTTTTGTCAGAGAGGTGAAAGGAATTGAGTTCAAGCCAATTGAATTTCCACAAGAGGCATAAGATGTGGAATATTCATCACAGGAGCGGTCTTCATCAAGCGGTGGAGCTACTTCATTATTCTCCATTATCTTTCTCCTTCTTCTATTCTCACTCTTCTTCTACTCCCTTCCTTCTAATTATTCATTGTGTATAATAATGAATTTTTGTCTTATTCATTAAAGTGACTATGTAATATTTGTGCAATGTAAATGTCCTTTTACAATTATAAAAAAGTGGACTAATTTTGACATTCCTAATGACATTTGAAAATTCACTTGTAATGGGAATATGAAAATCATAAGTGGGTAGATGAAGATATGGATTGTAAATATATAAAATATAATGACTTCCTTATTGTAAATAGATGGTTTTTCTTGTTTACTATCCCCCATTATCTTTCTAGGAACAAGTGCCTTCATTTTCTCTATTCATTTGTCTTTTATCATTCTATCTCTATCTCAACTTTTACTCCATGAAAATTGTAAATTGTGAAACATGATTCAAAAAAACTATTTTATTAGAAAAAGATGGACTAATAAGGGGGATGAATCACTCCTTTAATCCCTTAGACAATTTTAGATTAATTTCATACACCATTAACATTTAACCATTCATTAATTTGATCTTAACAATATGCAACAACCATCCACAAAATAAAAGTCATGAAAGAGTACACAATAACACAAGATATAAGTGGGAAACCCTCAAGGAGAAGAAAACCCACTAGAACTCTACTTATATTACACAAAGAAAATAACTTTAGTGAATCACCAATTTCACAAGGAGCACCGACCCTTATTTTAGTAGAGCACCAACCCTACAAAGAGCACCAAAACCTTATCTAGTGAGGCACCAATCCCAAAAGGAGGATAAAACCCCTTAAGGTGATCAAACACCAACTCAACCACCTTTATATAAAGATATATATGAAGTATTTTTCCTTCCACAATTGATGGAGATCACTAATTCAACTCACACACCTTCAAACACTCTTTCTCCTAATTCACTCAAATTTTATTTTTCATGAACTAAATTTGGCACAAAACCTTGGACACAAGATTTTAAACACTCTTCAAAATTTTCAACACTCTCTCATCTCTGTCATAATTCCCTTAACACTCTTGTACTCTCTCACCTAGCTCTCATTTTCCCCTCTCTTTCAACTAATTAAAAATGAACCAAAATATGCACTTTATATGCATCTCAACTCAAAAACATGTCCTAGGTCAGTCATGACACAAGATATTGACCATAAAAACTTTTAAAAAATAACATTACACTCATACAAATTCATTAAATGGACCCATGTAGGTCGGTTATGCACCAAACAACCAAACAAACCAAAAAGGACTAAAATCCCATCATCAAGCTCACCAAAGACCTCCAAACACATCACCCTAAATTTTCAATCCTTTTAATGTCTCATACATGTAAAATACATCATCCATGCTCACACTAAGATCTTCACCAATCATTTTCTTTATAACACCATTTAGTATGAATATTTCCTACTCAAACCAGACACTTTAAGGAACCAATCTTCACCAAACAAGCTAAAGATTACCCAAGAACACCTCAACTATAACATGTTACCAATAATTGGAAATCGACTAACCGGTATAACATATAAATTCTTTTTAAACCTCATGAAACATCCAAAAATGCAAACCTCACCTCTTTTCCGCTTTAGTAAATTGAACTTCCCATAAAGTAGTTTTGGAAACTCAACTAGTTTACACCCTTGTTACCACTTTAAAACATCTAAATGTATTAAATATGAAAAAAATAATTCCTTTTCATTGTAAAATGGTTATCCATCATCATATATGCCAAAATATGGGTCTTCTACATCAATCTTTTAGCCAAAGCAGTCATGTCCTAAACAAGTCAAACTAGTTCAACTTGTGACCTTAACCATGCCACATTAGTGAAATTTAAATGATTCAACAAAACATGAAACATGAAACATTAGATGTTTAAAACACCCTCAATTAAATTAAACTCCTTCACAAAGCTCACAAGTGCTCAAGAACTTTCATTTGCTAACATTGCTAAACTTCCCTTTTAGGCCCAAAAACTAATCTTCAAAGATATGGCACACTTTTCCATATACGACATCAACCATGACCTGAAAATATCATGGAAATTTAGTACAACTCCCATGGTTTTATAAATGATAAATTATTATATACCTTCAATGGACAACTTTTCTACAAACTAAAAAATCCCCAGGAACTTACCTTTTTGAGTGGGGCCCACATACTATCACAAGCTCTAATATACCTCTTTGGAAATATGGAATATTCCTCTACAACCTCTAATAATAGTATTAGCAAAACCAATCCATTTTGGGCCCCTACCAATAATATATTCTCCATCACTAATAAACTAGGGTTTCAAACTCATAAAAAGTTACTTACCTTCTTAACGATCATTCATAAATGTTTGGGCCTCATTTGACCTCATTTAAACTCTTATATATTTTTAAATCCATGCCCTGACATAAATAAAAGGATAATATACCCATGTAAACCTTACACATTCCAACCATGAGCATTTCTATCACTTCAAGTTGGAAAATGCACTCTCAAGAACCCTATTTTGGTCTAACCTTCATAACTTACAAAATCATCATCATGAAAACCTAAAATTCTTCTTACAACATCAAAACCCCTTTGATAACATCTCCAATCATTATATTTTTTCAAATATATCTACATCTTCACCACCATTAGGACTTGCATGACCAGGTTTTAGGATTTTGCATGTTCTAAGCCAAAATAGAGTATAAGTACCTCATAAATCAGCATGAAACCTTTCCAAAAGGCCCTGATAATCTTGTGACATCATGTATCACTCACATGAATGCTTCCATGAGCTAACATGGCTCTATAATTCAATATCATGCTCCATTTTTCCTCCAAGCACCTAGACTAGGTCTAGATGAGCACCTATAAATGAGTCCATAACCTTTACCTACAGTATGAGGCTCATGTGAGTGTCGGAAAAACATTCCTATCATGCTCACCATACCTATACTATTCTTCTCAATTCACCAAGAAACTCAAACCATCATGTACCATCACATAGAATAGCTAGGTCATCTGATTATGCCTACTACGTCAAGCCATTATCACTTTGTCCACTTAATTATGAAATTTTATTTAAATGTATAAATAAAATACTAAATATATATTATGTAATAGAGCTAAGATATAATTAAATACATATTTGGAACAAACAAATAAGCAATTGAATTCAAAAACCCTAGTTGAAAATAAGGAGATAAGAAGACTTAGTTGATTCACAATTAATTCTGAACTATGCCAAGTGACAACTGATGAAAAAAGGGGAATCTATCACACCAAACCTCAAAAATTTAAGGAATGTTGTAAATTCCAGGACCATGGCACTTATGGAGGGTTAGGGGTACCAAGGGCACCAGGGACCTATACAGGGTCACCCATGACTACTCAGAAGCTGTGGAACTCAATTTTAGAGGGTTACAAGATGTTCTCCTTTTATGTCACCTTTAATTGTATGTATGTCACACTAGATTTGTAGATGTAACATGTATCATGTAATGAAGAAATAGCCTATAAAACCCTAAAACACATCAAATCCCAAAAAGAAAAATAATGCAAATGAGGGGTCAAACTTTCCTTGGCTTTCACGAAGTGAACTTATGACCAAGTGCTGCACTACATCTCAGACCTGATGTAGTTTTGTGTGTGTGTGTGAATAGATTGTGCCATCGGTGGATATTATGTGTGTTTCACTTTAATAGCGAGCACTAGATAGATGTAGAAATGTAAATAGATGTGTGTATGTCAACAATGAACTCCCCTCCTATGAAGTGTATGCAGAAATGTAGTCCCTTGCCCTTGAATGGATGCTAGATGGATGCTTGAATGCTCTTAAGATGCCTTTAGATGAAACCTTAGGTGGTGGTAGTAGATGCTTAGTGTTTGGTCCTTTATTATGATCACATAACTTTATATTTATATGATTCCCTTTGTTAAATTTTGTAATTAATCACTAAAATGATGACTAGTAAGAAAATAAGATGCCTAAATAGCTAGAAAGGACCCAAAAGATGTGAGAAAATTAAAAATAGGTCAGGGGCACCCAAGGGGAAGGGGACACACAGGCGTTGGCGTTGGGTTGGGTGTTGGTGTCTAGAGTGAGAAATCTCATAGTATGAAAAGACAACTGGGTAAGAAGGAGTGTAAGACCAAAAGGGGGAATAAAAAAAAAGAAAATATTGCCAAAGATAGTGATCAATTAGTACTTTTCTCGCTTAGGTCCTAGGAATCATATAAATAGTGGTATGTGATCAAGACTAGATAGATACCAAAAGTGTGTGATTTAGTGTCTACATTTTCCCCCACTTTATGTTGTTGAGTGAATGCTCATAACATAAAATAGATAAGAGATGTAAACCTGATAACCATGTAGATCAATGGTGAAAAACATGCCGAGAGACAAGGAAAAGTGTGGAGTGATAAAAAGTGAAGTTTGGAAACTAGAGAAGAGAAAGTGAAAAATGATGACGATGATGACCCTAAGGGTAAAAGAGTATGTGTAGATGTCATGTTGTACCTTTTGTCTATGTTTCTTGATGTATGATGATGTGTGATTGATATGACTACCACTTCTCATAAGGAAATACCTACAAAAGAGAAGAACAAACAAGTATTCAAATACGTGTATATGAAAATTTCAATCCAAATGAGTAAAATATATTTAAAAAGGATGTAAAAATGTGAAAATGAACATGTGCACCTGATCCATGATGAGTAAAGAGTGTAGAAATGATCTTGAAGATGTTGTATAAGAATGAGTTTTGGGTGATCTTACACCAACCGCACCGAGTATGAGTTATTTGGGCGATCTCACACCAAGAACAAAAGAAGTGTAGGGAGAAAATTTTGGTGTCATCCTCCAACCTTTGACTTCTTTCCAAAGTATAAACAACACTACAGATGGTGTGTAAAAATATGATCCATTTCAAATTTCCAATCCAATGTGAAAGTAGAAAAGATAGTGTAGTGCATGTATGCCGAGTGTTGAAGGATTGTGTGCCTTGTAAAATCTGTTTTGTAAAGTGTTGAAAACTGTGCTAAACTAAAAAATGTTTTGTAACTACCCCTTGGTCATAGGCATCCAAGAAGGGTTAGGGGAACCTAGGCACTATGGTCAAGGTTTGGGCGTTGGTGTATGTGTTGTGTTAAAGACCCAAGTCAGGTTTTGGGCCATTGTTGAGACTGAAGACTATGTTGTAATGGTACTGAAATGTGTTATACTTTGACTGTAAAATGTTGTATGGGGAGACTGATTCACTCAAAGGATTACCCCTCATTTGGGGTGCATGCGATGTCACTGAGGAGTATGTGGCACAAAGGAGGATTGATCGATGTCTTTGAAATGGACACCCTACAGGGTGAGGGAGTGTGCTTGGTAGAAACCACAAGCACAAGAAAAAAAGTGGATAGAAAAAAAGTATAGTGTTAGTATAGATAAAATACAAATGCATGTAGAGGAAAATAATTAAGCTAAGAATGCAAGAAGATAATGTAAAAAAGTAATGATGCAGACAAAGTAGACTATGAAAAGCATGTTTCAAACATGGGACATCACTCATGCTTGTCTTTGTCAAAAGACATGCAAGGCCAATGTGTCCAAAATCATACACACAATCAGAGAGCAAGCAAGAGATAGAGAAAATCACGCAAAAAATTACATATAATAGAAAAAAATATAGACAATAAAGCAAGTAATGTAACAGACAACCATGGTGGCATAGGGTTCTACGAGACAAATGTTGTGCATGAAGCACCCGTTAACATGTTAGGAAGATAAAAGGTATGTCAAAAAATGTAATATCCAATACAATGTAGTGATCTAGTATGAATAAGAAGTAGTCTTAATTGAAAATAACATTTAAGTGTGTGTACGAAAGTGGATGCCCCAGAGCCAGGCTGATGTGGGACTAGTAATAAGTAATGCGCTAAACATCCATGTTGTGTGTATCGATCTGTGTAAATTTTTCGAATCACAACTAGAAAGCAAGTGAACGTGCATGTGTATATGGAAAAATAAAATGACATACGATACATTTGACTAACATAGTAAGTAAGTGTGACATGCGAGTATAAGAAAATAAGAACAATGTGCAACCAAGATATACGGTATGCTATAGAGTATAGATGGAATAGTGTAGAGTGAATTTGATAGGATCTGCATGCCCACCAAGTGATTTTGAATGTGTATACATGAGATGAGTTTTATTTATACATGCCCCATCTCACTTGTCACGATGAACCGTAGAACAAGAATGTATCATCGGGAAATGGTTTGAATTGTGTGCGTTAAAATATATATGATCACAAAGTGTATAACGTAGAGAATGAGTGAGTGAGTCCAATGGGGTTTATTTTAAATGTAAACCTTTAGTAGTCAAGTGTGAACCAAAAATTGAGTAATTCATAGGGTAGTGTGAATTTGTGTCGTATGTGCATGACATATATATATATGTGAATGCATCTAGTTTGTAGTAGGTCCTACGTGTCATATGTATGTCTAGTTTGTAAATATATGTGAGAAATATATGTCATGAAAGCACCAAATTTGTAGTGTGTTGTGAATACCTCGAGTGTGTAATGTATCATGAGTGTGAAATATATAGTGTATGAGGTTCATGCATATAGGATGCCCTCAACAGTCAAGTGTGAACTTGTGGCATGAGAGTGCGTAATCGGATAATGACGATACAAGAATGTATCAAGATGTGTATGATGTATGTGAAATAAAAGATGTGGTGATGAGAGTTTCGAGACATGTTTCGATGCTATACGGGGAGAAGAAATAAGAATGATGTCCCCTAAGTGTGTACTAATGAGTGTGTTAACCGATGAAAGTGAAGGAAGAGGTTCCTCCACCCAATGCTTGCAGAGATGAAGTTGGTGACCATGCTCTAAGATCAAAGGTGTATGAGACAAATGTTGAGTCAATGAATAAGAGGTACACACTTGAGATCTAGGAGGTGGTGAGTGCTTATGAGGAGGAGACTGTAGAAAACTAAATTAAGTATCTATACCTTTAATCACCCACATGCACACAATTATTTAATCCATCCCCCTTATTTAATTAAATGCCCACTTTAATATCTATCACCTTTAATTCACATTAATTAATTAAGCTTCAATTAATTAATTAATTAATTAATTGATTGATTAATCCACATCCTTTACTTACCTTACCATAATGGACTTTCTATTTCCTATCCCTACTCTTTTTCTAACCCATCTTTATTGCCAACTCACCTACACCTCATTCCTAAATAACCTTCTCCCACTTAATGCTTTGAAGCACTTAATCCTATCCTTAAAAATCATAAAATCACACCAAAATCAACAAAATCTTGACAGTTGGGGAAACTTTCCCCGTAATCGTGACTCGGTGACCCAGCCTAGTCACCGTCGATCCTATAAAACTAAATCCTTCCTTTCTAATTTTAAAAAAATCATAATTAGATGCATGCAAACCTTGAAAATCTCTTGCAACTTGTAAACTTTCTCTCTTTCCTAAATGCTTATGCAACAATCACAAATCTCCCAAACATCGTCTCAAAGATGCTTCTGCAATGCTCATGATCATCTTTTGTGAGACTTATCAATATCTTTGTGTAGCTTTATTGATATTTTTATTGAATTATCTTTGTATTTCTCTGTATCTAATATTTTGTAGGTTCAAATCAGTTCCAACAACACTCACAAATTCTCCAACAACCTTCTTTCTTAGCCTTTTTCTTGCAAGTTTCTTTTCTCATCCATTCATCCTTGGTTTTATCTAATTCTATTAGAGTAGGTATTTATCTTAGCTCATTTTCACCTAGGTACTTTATTTACCTTTATTGTATTTATCCTCACCCAATTATGTGTGTGGATATTTCTTTTATTTTATTTAGATATTAGGGGATATTATCTAGTTGTTAGGTATAGTTCTTTCCTTGATCTATCGTATTGACTAGATACTTGATGACTAGATTTCCTAAATTGATGACTAGTTCTTTCCTTGATTTATGGCTTGATCTACGACCTTGACTAGTTCTTATATTTTTATTCTTTGCCTATATAAGCAAGACCCATTCTCATTGTATTTCATTGAGTTCCATAATAATATATAATATTGTTGTTTATATGTTTGCAAAGGTTTATGTAAAGTTATTTTGACAAATTGATTTCATATTATTGATCATGGTGTTTGATTAGCATCTAAATTCTTGGCTTGGTACGATCTAGTTATCATTCCTTTTATGGTATCAGAGAAGGGAGATTGCTGGTGGCATCCATCTGTAAGTTTTTGTTTGCAAACATTTTTGTATATTCATATATTCAGGATTTGTTCGTATTTTTTTACTACGTGCATTTTTATGCAAAATAGATCATTCCATTGGATCCGGAAGGGGAAAAACCTAATATCAACTCGAAAACAAGCAAAGCACACCCCAGAATAATAAGTTGTGCAAAGACCCATTGAAATCCTTAGCCCCTGGTCATATGGTATTGTCATATGAGGTCTTAAGATTGTGATTCCTACTAGTAGATACTTAACTCCAACCCCTTTAATTTTATTTGTGTGGTGAAGGCAAGAGCATTTTATTTTGTTTTAGTGGTAACTAAAATAAATAGTAGAGCATAATATTGAAAAGCTTGTATCTTTTGATTAGTAACTTGGATTTGAGTGCCATTTTTGAAAAAAATGCTTTTTTTTTTTATCTTTCAATTGGAAATATTTATTTTGAGAATCATACTATAATTATAAAGTACCATAATGTAACACACACTCATTCTAAAGTGCCAAAATTTGGGGGGGCTCTTGTTGTATTAATTGGGGTCTTGTTGCATTGCTTGGTTCTTGAATTTCTTTTGGTGATTTTTTGAGAATGGAATCTTTATATACTTCTGCATTAGATCATGTTGAGCCATTAATAACATATAATTACAACACATGGAAACCAAGAATGGAAACAATAATTAAGTGGAAAGGATTATGGGCTTTAACTTCTTTAGAAACAACTAGTGCTCACTAGAGAATATGAGAAATTTTAGTACCGGTGTAAATTTGATGAGTGTATGGGTTTGATAAGAACTTATGTAAGTGACAATATTTTGTTTTATTTGGAAAATGTGACTCTCCTTTCAAAATATGGGAGAAATTGGAGGATTTATTTGGTAATATGGATCATGTGAGAGCCATGCAACTTGAAATTGAGATCACCTCTCTTAAACCTAAATATTTTCCAACAATTATATACTATCTTACCAAGTTCAAGCATTTGTTGAAATAGTTGAAGGGGAGTGGAAGAGATAAGAAATATGAAGAGTGTGTTTACTTGATTCTATCTAAGTTGAGAGGACCAATCCAAATTTCTGCTTCTACCTTTTTCTCTAGCATGGATGCCTTAGGTGACACATTCAAAATGCATGACTTAGAAACATTTTGTGAAAGACTTACTAGGGAAGAATCCAAATTGTCTAACCTTGAGTCTTCCACCTCTCAAAAGGCATTAGTTGCATCTAATCCTAAGGGCAAGGGAAAATCAAAAGTAAAACCAAATCCACCCCTTCTCCATTTCAAAATGCTCCTAAACCTAAAGAAAACAACTCAAAACCCAAGGAGTCTTCTAAATCCAAGAATAAGTCTATCCTTTCATTCTATTTTTGTGGTGGTATTGGTCATGAAGAACATAGGTGTTATAAGAGAATGCAAGCTTTAGAGGATGTAATCAAGAAACAAAAATTTCTATCTCCACTCCACCTCCTTCTAATCAACATGAAAAACCACTTAATGTTGTTGGGAGATCTCACTCACCACTTGTAGACATTTTGGTTATAGATTTTTGTGCTTCTCATCACATGAATTATTCCAAGGAGTCTTTTTTTCTCTAGGTTTAAGTTCTAATTCCAAAATTGAGGTTGGAGATTATTCCTTTCTTTTTGTTGAGGGAAAAGGTGATATACACCTTGATTGTGGTAGTATCCAAGATACACTATATGTTCCTAACATCACCACAAATTTTCTTTCTGTATTTCAAATTTGTCATTTTGATCAAGGAAAATATAGTAACTTTTACCACATGGGGTAGAAAAGTACGAACTTTATTGGATCGTCATTCACTTGTTGCTCAAGGTATTATTGATCATAGTTCTAGACTATATCACTTTGAGAGTTTTGATGACACTTCCTATATAGGAACATGATTGGTTTCTCATGTAGATTCAGAGAGTAATATTTGGCACAAGATATTTGGACATCTCAATTACAGATATTTCAAGGAGTGTAGAACTCATGGTATGATAGATAGTATTTCTAGAGTTTCTTGTCTTGAGGGAGTTTGTCATGGCTATGCATTAGGGAAACAAAACCAAGATCCTAAGAATTTTTCTAAGAGATATTATTCACCACTTGAGCTTGTGCATAGTTACTTGATGGATTTTCCTACCCCCTCTTTCAATGGAGCTAAGTATGCACTTACCTTTATTGATAATTTCTCAAGGCGTACTTGGGTTTATTTTCTCAAGTACAAAAGTGATGTTTTTCACACTTCAAAGTATTCAAGGATTTTGTCGAGAAACTATCTTCTAGTTACATAAAGAACTTTCATATTGATAATGGGGGTGAATACTTCAACAATGAGTTTTATGAATTTTTGGCAACTCAAGGCATTATTCACCAACATTCTATTCCTCATACTCCATAACATAATGGCTTATCATGACGGAAGAATAGAAATTTTAAGGAAATGGATAATTATATGATGCATTCTAGAGATTTACCTCCTATCTACTAGGCAAAAGTAGTTAATTATGCTAACTACATTCAAAATCGCACACCACACAGAGCACTTGAGCATTTGACTCTAGAGGAATCTTGGTCCAACACTAAGCCAGATGTCTCAATTTTTCAAGTCTTGGGATCCATGCTTGGGCCTTTTTTGCCAAAGAAGAAAAGGAAAGCCTTAGATAAGAAGAGAAAACCCTTGATATTTGTAGGGTATTGTGAGGACATGAGATCTTAATACTCATGATGTTATTTTTAGAAACATGTTCAGGTTTATGAGCACTTCACTCCTCATGATTCTTCATCTTCTTCCATGCCTCCTTCTTCATCTCATCTTTAGGTTCCATTTTTTGAGGAGGCCTCTGAGGAGGTTATCGATGCCGTTGATGATACTATTCCCACCGATGTTTTCACTATGCCTAAGTGGGATCGTACTACAATTTTTGAGGTAACACCTTTCATACAGAATCTTCCACCCACTAGGCATCATCACACACATTTTATAGGTTCTAGAATTTTGTGTTAGGCAGTTTCTAAGGATCCACAATCTTTTTCAAAGGCTCATGGGATACATGAGTGGGATGATGCGATGACAACTGAGTATTCTTCTTTGATGAAGAATCATACTTGAGATTTGGTATCTCTTCCTAAAGGAAGAAAGATGGTTAGGTGTAAGTGGGTATACCGAACCAAATACATAGTTGATGGGTCCATTGACAAGTATAAGGCTCATCTTGTTGTAAATGGTTTTTCACAAGTTGAAGGTATTGATTACTCTGAGACTTTTGCACCCATTGCCAAGATGGATTCTATACGCCTTGTACTTGTTATTGCTGCATCACAAGGGTGTTTTGTATACTAGATGGATGTGAAGAGTTCCTTCTTACATGGAGATTTACAAGAGGAAATATACATGGAGTAACCTACTGGATTTGTTCAGATTCTTCTCTTGTTTGTAGGCTCCAAAGGTCTCTCTATGGTCTCAAATAGGCCTCTCGGGCTTTGTATGAGAAGATGGATTATTTTATTCTATCTACTATTTTTGTTCATTACCACTCCGATCATATAGTGTATCTCCAACATGTTGGTGAGGATATTGTGATACTTGTCTTTTATGTTGGTGATCTATTACTTACTAGCAGCTTTTCTTCCCACATTCGTACTATTCAAAGGGCACTTTCTACATAGTTTGACATGACATATCTTGGGTTATTGCATTATTTCCTTGGTTTGAAGATTTCTCGATGGATTTAGAGATTCATTTGAGTCACCAAAATTACACCCATGATCTTCTTTGACACTTTGATATGGATGATTGCAAGCTAAGTCCATCTCCTTTTCAGTCTTAGGTTACTCTTACTTCCACATGTACCACTTCACTTTTTGATCCTACATGTATAATTAGTTGGTTGGAAGTCTCATGTACTTGACCCATACTTGCTCTTATATTTTATTTGCAGTAGGGACTTGCATCTCGGTTTTCACATTCTCCTCATAGTAGTCACTGACAAGTTGCTAAAAGGATTTTGTGCTATTTGTAGGGCACTTCCCACTTTGGCCTACACTACAATAGGGGTTCTACTCAGTTGGTTAGATATACATATTTAGATTGGGTAGGTTTTATTGATGACATGTGTTCCACTTCTAGCTATATTTTTGTCTTGGTTCTTCTCCAGTTGTTTGGGTGTGCAAAAAGAAACAAGCTATTGCACTTTCATCTTCAGAGGAAGAGTACAAAGTAGCAGCATTGAGTCATGATTTCTTTGGCTTCGATAGTTATTGACAAAGTTTGGATTCCCACAGGATTCACCGACTGTACTTTGGTGTGACAACCAAAGTTCCATTCACATTTCTCACAACCCATTTGAGCACCAGTGGACCAAGAATATTGAGATGCACATCCACTCCATTCATTAGCACATTCATGATGAATTTCTTTTCTTGGAGTACATTTTGACTCAACAGTAGGTTTCAAACATCTTTATGAATCCTTTTGCATCACCTCACTACCTTGAGTTGTGTGGCATGCTTGGGGTTTCATAAGTTTTTCTTGGGGGTGTTCGTGAGAACATCTTCCTTCTTTTTCTTCTTTCTCTTTCCTTCTAGTATGATTCTTTCCTTCTTTTGGTTCGAGATTGATTCATGGATAATAATTTACATGAACACCTCATCAGCCTAGTTAACATGACTCATACTGTGGATATGCCACTTTTATTTTGGCTCCCTAGCTTTGTTTGAGGGCGGGTGTTAGAGTAGGTATTTATCTTAGCTCATGTTCACCTATGTACTTTATTTACCTTTTATTGTATTTATCCTCACCCACTTATGTGTGTGGATATTTATTTTATTTTATTTAGATATTAGGGGATATTATCTAGTTGTTAGGTATAGTTCTTTCCTTGATCTATGGTATTGACTAGATCCTTGATGACTAGTTCTTTCCTAAATCTATGGTCTTGACTAGTTCTTTGATGACTAGTTCTTTCTTTGATTTATGGCTTGATCTACAAACTTGAATGGTTCTTAGATTGTTATTCCTTGCCTATATAAGCAAGGCCCATTCTCATTGTAATTCATTGAGTTCCATAATAATATATAATATTGTTTCTTATTTGTTTGTAAATGTTTATGGAAAGTTATTTTGGAGAATTACTTTCATCTTATTGATCTTGGTGTTTGATTAGCATCTAAGTTCTTAGCTTGGTACGATATGGTAATCGTTCCTTTTAAATTCTACCATAGTCATCGCTGACCCTGTCAGATCACCATCAACCCAGGCCTAGTTTATCAAATCAGACCTCTTCTTCTAATATTTCCAGTCATTTCCTCAAGTTTTCAGCCCCTGGTCCCATCCTACAGACTACTCACAACATACACAAATCCCTAATATCCTCCAGTTCACATTCAGTCTCTCTAAGTATGCATATTTGTCCTACATTCATATTTTCCTTCCCAGGTCGCCATCTACAGGTCTATGCATAATCTAGGTTGACATTAACCTAGACCGGGTATTATAGTTACTGAAATCTAATCCACTTTTAAATCAATAGCAGTCATTTTTTAGATTCAGTAACATTATTGTTTTTGTATGACATTTTTTTTACAGTCCTTACAAATCTCTTTCTAAAAAATGGGGGTTGACATCCACCATGGAAGTTAACGCTTCTCAAGTCTACATTTTTGGGAAACCTCCACCCAATCCATCTAATAAATATCATTTTTAGTCTATTTGTAGGTTTCATCTAATTTACAACATCATGAATCCATCATTATTTAACACCTGTATCACATCATATCTGAGTTAAGATAAACCCTCCAACATTTTTGAGTTTGCTAGTTTCTTTAGTACTAGATCATTTAATTGAAAAGGAATGAAAATATAGACAAACATTCCTGGCATGCCCGGTGGAACCACCCTTTTAGTGATCTATTTATTTTTATATTTTTCTTTTTGTCTTCCACTAACACTACAGCTCAAGGCTCTGCTTTATTGCTTGCTCATGTTGGGTTCGTGGCTTGGATCATTCATTGCTCGAGAGTGCAGACAAATAGGAAAAGCACTATCCAGGCATTCCTTGCTTTTTTCCTATTTGAACCTTTTATATTGTATTGTAATATTTTCTCTCTTGTCTTTGTCCTCATTGAATATCACACTTCTTTTTGGTTTTAAAAAGAACATTCTTTTTGCATCTCGCTTGCTCATATAGCTTAAGTAGGGGTCCAAATTACTACATATCACATATTATCACACACGACCTAAACCTCACAAATCAAATTAATGCAACACCTTACCCGACAACCTGATTGGGATTTAATCACCCAACAGAAACCTCCCAAGACTCTTCCTAGCCAAAACAATCCTAAAACCAGTCTTAGACTGCCATTTTAGGAACCTCCGCTATCCACCTCCTTTTTTTTCTTTTTCCTTAATTAATCATGTTAATAAGGAAATTGTTGCTTGATTTTTGTTAAAAATTACATAAACAAATGTTCACCTATTTCATGCCTATTTTTACCCTTCCTCAAGTCGAGGTAGCATAAAAATCCACTCCATCCAATGGAATCCCTTCCCTTAATGATCTTTCCCAATAAAATTTTAAGTTTGAGACCACATCTTTGGTCGCCCAACCCCTTGTCAACATGGCTTCACTTCTTAAGGACCATGTCATCCAAAATCATCCTTATCTTGAAACCAATCCTCTTATCTTCCACCAATCCAACCTTTCTAGGCCAATTTCAACCCCATCTCCTACTCCTTTAGAGGCATTTCAGCCTCCTTCTAGCCCTATTTATGAATTCTTGTTTGAAAATCTCCCACAACCTTTCAATCCTATCAATCTACTCAGTTGGTGGATCCTATTCCGCCCATGTCACTATATGCCAACTCTATCTTCATAGACACCTAAATTCGCATTATCTATCCCCTCATCACTTGCATGCACATATTTTATTATTCATCCTCCTTATTTAATCAAATGTCCTTTTATCCCACCCATATTAATATTTATTAAATTTAATTAATTACATCATATTAATTAATTAATGCCCATCACCTTTAATCTTTAAACATTAATTAATTAATCTTTATCCATGCCCTAACCAACCTTTTATTTTTAGGATGCTTTCATTCTAAATATACATCTTATGCATCACTATGATTTTTCTAACCTATCTCTAGTGTCAACTCACCGACACCTCATCCCTAAACATCCTCTCCATATTAATATTTATTAAATTTAATTAATTAGATCCTATTAATTAATTAATTCCCATCACCTTTAATCTTTAAACATTAATTTATTAATCTTTATCCATGCCCTAACCAACCTTTTATTTTTAGGATGATTTCATTCTAAATATACATCTTATGCATCACTATGCTTTTATAACCCATCTCTAGTGTCAACTCACCAACACCTCATCCCTAAACATCCTCTTCCCACCTAATGATTTAAAGCACGAAATCAAACCAAAATAAAAAATCTAGCCCATTGGGGAAACTTTCCCCATGATCGTGATGGCCCATCCCATTTTCCATCGACCTATAAAGTTGAGTGCTTTCTTTCTATTCATAATCGATGCATTCACATATCAGATTTTTCTACAACCTATGAACCTCTTCTCATGCATGAGCATACCTGCAATAACTACAAACCTCCATGGAGCTCCTTTCAACTTGATTGCATCACTCATGAACATTCCTTCATGAGGTTACCATTATTTTGGCATTATTTTATTCAGTGGTTATCATATTATTGTTATCTTGTTAGATCTAACCTTTTGATAGGTCCAACAATTTCAAGGCTCTATTATCATCCTATCCCATCATTTATTGTACTTGTAAATTGCCCTTTCGGATTCTTTCTCTTCATACTTGTCTCACTCTGTTATAGTTGATGTCGCCCGGATCGGGTCACCATCAACTCGACCCTCTATCACCATATTTTCCATCTCTAGAGCCTTCCCCATCCTTTACATATATTTTATTTCTATTTCAGATCCAATATCCATCATCTAGCTCATATGTTACAACATTACCAACCTATCTCGCATTCCATCCACCATTGTTTCACCTGGTCACCATAGACCAGGGTCTCGATCCTCAATTTACTCTTTTCAATCTTTGTTTTCCATCATCTTCTGGTTTCTTTTCTCCCAGATCCGTTTTGTGAATTGACTTTAAAATTTATAGCCTCCTAATTACTAGTTAGCATCTAGATCCGCATAGATCTACATATTTTCATTATTGATCAGATATACCCATCCGTGTCACTTTTCAACCTACCTCTCTACAAGTCTAGGTTACCATTGAAACCAGATCATGTACCATTTAATTTATGTCCATTTATATCAGATTTGTATGTGCCTTACATTTCTACATTTCTAGTTTTTGTGTGCCTCAGATTCTACATAATATCCAGTTTATCATCATTGCTTTTATCATATTTTATTTAAACACGGGGTTGACATCCACCGAGGAAGTTAACGCTTCTCGGGTTTACTTTTTTGGGAAACCCCGCATATCCCATCTAATCAAATTTATTTCTTAGTGATTCTTATTTGTAGGTTTATATAGCTTATAGTGGAGATCAATCACCTTTACACTTGTATCCATCACATTGCATGTTGAGGTACCATAAACCCTCCATAATTTGAGGTTTTCTAGTTTCTTTAGTATCTAGATCATTAAATTGATTAGGAACAAAAATTTAGCTAAAAATTCTTGGTATGCTCGATGGGACCACCCTTTTGGTGATCTTTTTCTTTTCTATCTATATTTTTCTTTTTGTCTTCCAATAACACTGCAGAGTGAGGCTCCAATTTATTGCTTGCTCATTTTGGGATCATGGCTGGATCGCTTATCGCTCAAAAGTGTAGACAAATAGGAAAAACACTATCTAGATATTCCTCTCTTTTTCCCTATTTTATCCTTTTACATTGTAATTTTCCCATTCATGTCTATGTCCTCATCAATATCACACTTCGTTTATGGTTTAAAAGGAACATGATTTTTTCATCCTACTTTCTCATATAGTTTAAGTAGGGTTTAACTGATTCATCACAAACATCACATGATCTTATCACACATCAAAACCCATTGACATTTCTATTCCTCATACATCATATCTGATCACCATCTTAAATGTTTATCCTTCCCAATATCATAACCTCCTTTGGATGTTGATCTTCTAAAACCAATTGAAATTTTTTCCCCTTTCCTAACTCACCACATACATCTATTTTCACTGACCAACCACACCAAACAAATATAACCCATTTTAAATCAATTTACCTCAAAACCTAAAACTCATGCTCCTTTAGAGACATCTAACCTTTCCTTTTTTCTTGATTTCCTAAGTGGAAATCCCCTAAAACCCCTTTCATGTCCAAAAAAGATTCAACAAATGGTGATTTATTATACTTGCACAAACATCTAATCATATGATCGATATCACCATAGCATGTCCAATCACCATAATTGACATTTCACACTTCACGTGTACCTCATTTTAATCCAATTCCAACACCCTATCAAACATCAAGATTATGATAACCGAATGTAAATTTATCATGTTTATCCTTCTCAATATCATACACCTCATGTATGAAATACCAATCGGGATTGAAATTTTGTGGTGGTAGATTTATGAAATAAGAAATCATATATGGGGCTAGAAGGAAGTCCAAGAGTTTCTAAAGGAGCCATATATGGTGATGTAGTTGATCTAGAAAGATTGGATTGATGAGGATTGGTTTCAAGATAGGGATAATTTTGGATGATAAGGTCCTCATGAGGCAAGACCATGAAAACAGGGCGTTGGGTAACCGAAGGTGTGATCAAAAGTTTATATTATTGTTGGGAGATCATTATAGTAAGGGATGTCATTAGATGGAGTGGATTTTTGTGTTGTTTTGAATTGAGAAAGGGTGATAATGGGCATGAAATAAATAAAAATGTCTTTGCATAATTTTTTAACAAATAAATCAAGCAACAAATTTCTTATCATCATGATTAATTATGAGATGTGAAAAGAAAAAAAGTGGATTAAAAAGGTACCTAAGGAATGAAAGTCTAAAGCTGATTTCAGGATTGTTATGCTTTAGGGGAGATTTCGGTAGATTCTTGTTGTGAGGTGAAATCCCAATCAGGTTGTTGGGTAAGGTGTTGTTTTGATGTGTTAATTTAATTTGTGAGTTTTAGATTGTGTGTGAGGATTGTGATATGCAGCAAGTTAAACCCCTACTTAAACTACATGAGCAAGCAAGATGCAAAAAGAATGTTCTTTTAAAACCCAAAATGAAGTGTGGTATTTGATGAGGACATAAACGAAATAAAAGTTATGATGCAAAAAGGGGAAAATAGAGAAAAAGTGAAGAAGATATGGATAACAATTTCCCTATTTGTCTGCACTCTTGAGTGATGAGTGATCTAGGCCACAAACACAACACGAGAAAGCAATAAAGAGGAGCCTCACGCTTATAATGTTAGTGAAAGACATAAAAAGAAAAGATAAAAGCAATGAATGCAAATTTGGTTAGTAATGAGGATTTAAATGATTAATTAATGGGGAGAGAAGTATGGCCACGTGGCGGAATTTGTGTGCAAATTAGATAGGATTGTAACATAAAATTCCCAAAGAGGGAATAAGTATGGCTTAGTGGGATTTTGAATGTATAAACTAATGATTTGGATGTATAATTAAAATGCCCGGAGGTAAAATGAATATGGCCACAAATGTGTACTTTGAGATGATAAGTGTGATTATAATATGGAAAAAAAGGTGAAATTTGAGACAAGATGAGATGAGGAAATGGTGCCCCGAAAGAGCACGAAAATGGCCAAAAGGTAAGATAGAAAAATGTGAGATATGGTGCCTTGAGAGGGATTACAAAGATGGAAATATCTATGACATAGCTAGGTTGTAATACATGCGATAATAGATAGTAATCAAATAAGATGCAACCAAAAGGGTATGAATGATGCTACATCATTGAGGAATGCATGAGGAAAGGGTGCCTCCAACTGCATTGGAGGTAAACAAGAGGGGAATCTAGGTAACAAAGGCACATGCGACCAAAACAATGATGTTAGCACATAACCAAAAATAGTTAGTTATACCTAAGATCATAAGGAAATATAGATGAAATGGTCTCATAAACCTAATGTCGACACAAAAAAGGGGTTTGAGATTTAACTTTTTACATGGGAAGAGGGTTCTCCATAAATGGTGTTCCCTAAATCTATGCCCCAACTCTGGCAACAGAAAAATAAAATTGATCAATGTGGGAAGTTTGCTAGAAGAAAGTTGATCAATGTAGGAAGCTCTCTTAGGATGCTAAAATGGAAGGTTGATCAATGTGGGAAGCCTTTAATGCCATGAAAAGGAGTAGCCATCCTTCGAGGGTATGGTCTAATTTAAACAATATATAGATGGCAAGAATAAATGATAGCCATTCTTCAAGGGATCATTATATTTACTTTTATTTATTCCATGACTTTGATTTTTATTTGTAGGTTTTTTTCCTAAATAGTTGTCCTTCGAGGGATCAATCTATTTTTTATAACTTTGATTTTGATTTGAAGCATCCTTTGATTTTGATTTTTACATTGGGAAGAGCTGGAATAGCTAATTAGACCACTTAGAAGGGAATAATGGATGTAAAAGAGACACCCCTCTCAGACCTTGATTACTGCTTGCATGATTATTAATGAATATTTCAAATTTGCAAGAGAAGGTGTGATGAAGGAAAAATATTACGGATCTCAAATAAAATAATATGCGAAATAAAATAACACAACACAAAGAGACAATATTTAACATGGTTCACCCAATTTGGGCTACGTCCACCAAGAATCACTTGCTCGAGATTTTATTACAAGCCACCACTCTCTCAATACAATACCCAGATCCATTTGGAGCTATGCTCAACAAACTCTATAAATTCACACCCCAAATTCAAAGCACATATGTAATAATTTACTTCATCTATCTATCATATGCATAAAACCATATAAATAGACAAGCTATTTGCTTAAGTAGTTTTACAAAACCGTGGGTATCAAAACCATGGGCCAAAAACCATCCCATAAACCTATGGGTCAAAAATCTCCACCCATATGAGAAAAGCATGTTTCCCGATATATATCAGCATGCATTTTTTCGAGGCCAAAAAAATTTATGCCTAAAAAAAAATTTCGGGTTGCCCCAACCCCTGCTTCTACGGGGCTGCCCCCAACCCCACTCGCTCGGGGCGACCGACCCGAACCCCGGCGAGATACATGAAAAGTGTACGGTACTCTTAGTGTATAGAGTCTTGACAACACTTTCACACATGAAAATAGGCTCCACAACCTAACAATCTCCCACTTGGAGACTAGTTTTCCTCTGAGCAAGCTTCTCAACCCTTCACTAGTTTCCGTGAAGACCAACCAAAGCTGAACACAACTTCAGTTTTTCCCTTGTGACCACCTTGGTCATCATGTCTACTAGGATTCTGACTAGTATGAATCTTCTCCAACTTGAACTTCTCTTCCTCCAAAGTTGTCCTGATGAAATGGTACCTTAACTGTATATGCTTTGTCCTAGAGTGGAAAGCAGAGTTCTTAGCTAGGTGTATAGCACTCTGACTATCACTATGTAACTTTCCTTCCTCTTTCTTATGCCCCAACTCCTCAAGTAATTGTTGTAACCAAATCATTTCTTTTCTTGCCTCTGTGGCAGCAACATACTCAGCCTCTGTGGTTGACAAAGCCACCAACTTATGTAGTCGTGAAATCCAGCTCATTGTTGTCCCACCTACAGTGTAAACATAACTGTTGTGCTCCTCCTGTCTGTCTACATCTCCAGCCATATCTGAATCTACATAACCACACAAAGTGGTGTTTGATCCACTTGTAGCACAAAATTGTCCCCATGGTCCCTCTCAAATACCGAAGGATCCACTTTACTTCCTGCAGTGATCTCTACCTGGATCACTCATAAATCTACTCACCGCTCCCACTGCATGGGCAATATCAGGCCTAGTGCACACCATGGCATACATCAAACTACGCCAACTATTGATGAGTAAGGTACCTTGGACATTTGGTTTCTCTCCTGCTCTGTCTTGGGACACTTTCCTTTGATAACTTGAAATGGCCTACCAAAGGAGTCCCAACCGGTTTAGCATCCTGCATATTAAACCTCTCCAAGACCTTCTTAATGTACTCTTCCTGAGATAAAGTCAACTTCCATTCCTTCCTATCCGAGATATCCTCATACCAAGGATTTGTTTGGCTGCCCCCAAATCCTTCATAGCAAAGGATTCACTTAGCTTCTTCTTGAGTACTTTTATTTCTTGCATGTTTTTACCTGCAACCAACATGTCATCCACATACAAACAAAGGATAATATAACTACCATCCTCAAATTTCTTTGTATACACACAATGGTCAGAATGACATCTAATATAACCTTGCTCCATCATGAAGCTATCAAATTTCTTATACCATTGACGTGGAGCTTGTTTCAAGCCATACAAGCTCTTCTTCAGTTTGCACACCATCTCCTCTTTACCTTTGACCTCATAGCCCTCTGGTTCTTTGCATATATAGTTCCTCCTCCAAATCACCATGGAGAAATGTAGTCTTTACATCAAGTTGTTCTAAGTGCAAGTCTTCTACTGTAACTATTCCTAGAATAGTTCTAATAGAAGTCATTTTTACTACAGGAGAAAAAATCTCATCAAAATCTATACCTTTTTTTTATGCAAACCCTTGACCACCAACCGGCCTTGTATCTTTTCTTTCCTCCTTCTTCCTCTTTGACTCTGAACACCCACTTGTTCTGTAATGCTCTTTTTCCTTGGGTAGCTTCACCAAATCCCATGTCTGGTTCTCCATGAGAGCTGATGCTCCTCATCCATGGCTTGCTCCCACTTCTTCCTGGCATCTACCTGCATTGCTTCATCAAATCTCTCTGGCTCTCCACTATCAGTGAGTAATAAATAATAAAGAGAAGGAGAAAAATGTTCAGGTTCTCTTCTTACCCTAGAAGACCTCCTCAATATAGGAGTTTGGGGTTCCTGTTGAGGAGGTTCCTGAACTGATTCATGTGTCACTTTCCCATCCGGAAGATCCTCTACCACTGCATATTCTTTCTTGGATTCTTCCTATTTTCCTGTAACTACTGCTTATACATGACTTTCTCATTAAAGACCACATCCCTAGATCGAATGATTTTCTTGTCCTTAATACTCCAACATTTATATCCAAAGTCATCACCACCATAACCAATGAAAGTACATTTTTCTATTTAGCCTCTAGCTTGGTCCTATCATCCTTGTCTATATGAACAAACACCTCACATCCAAAGACTCTAAGAAATGAATAATCAACTTTCTTACCATACCAAGCCTCCTCGGGTATGCCTCCATCCAAGGCACTTGAGGGTCCTCTGTTTATCAAGTACACAGTTGTGCTCACCACTTCTTCCCAAAAAGAAAGAGGCAGTCCTGCATGTAACCTCATGCTCCTAGCACGTTCCATTATTGTTATGTTCATCCTTTCGATACACCCATTCTCTTTGCGGAGTTCTGGAACCATCTTTTTCTGCAGGATTCCATTCTTAGAACAATAATCATCAAATTCATTGTTGCAATACTCCCCTCCATTATCGACTTTGAGACATTTTAGCTTAAGACTGTTTCATTCTCTACGAAGGCTTTCCATTTAACAAAAGTGTCAAATACATCATATTTGTTTCTAATACAATAAACCCAAACTTTCCTTGTTGCATCATCGATAAAAGTAACATAATAACTTGAACCCCAAGAGATGATACAGAGCCGGCCCCCCCACATCGAAATGCACCAACTCTAACTTACTCTCTTTCTTTGTAGGTCCAACCTTGAGAAACCTTACTCACTTTTTTTCCCATATATGCGTCCTCACAGAACTCCAAACCTATTTACGTATATCCGGAAAATCCTTCTTTATGATCTCCATGCCCTTATGGCTCATATGACCAGAGCCTATAGTGCCACATGTTGTATCTACTTTTGAAGCCACAAGATTACAAACATTAGTGCTATAAGTGGTTAAATACAAGGTTCCAACCTTCTTACCTCTTGCCACCACAAGAGCACCCTTGGTAACCTTCCAAGAGTCCATTTTAAATATCACAGTACAACCATCACTTCCCAACTACCCTGCCGATATCAAATTTCATCTTAATGTAGGCACATGTCGACATCCTTGATAGCCAAGTATTCCCATTCTACATCTTAACACGAAATAGAACCTTTTTTCCAACTATGTTGCAAGGCTCATCATCACCAAGAAAAACATGCCCAAAATCTCCTTGAACATAATCAACAAAATAATGCCTATGTGGAGTAGCATGGAAAGAAGCCCTGAATCTAAAACCCAAGATTCAATAATATTGTGCAAAGAAAGAATCAAAGCATCCTGACATACATTACCCATTGCCACATTTTCCTCCTTGTTTTCTTCCTGTTGTTTCTTCTTGTCCCAAAGCTCCCAACAATCCTTCTTTGCATGCCCAGACTTTCCACAATGCCAACATACTATCTTGCTTTTGGATTTTGACCTTGCCTGATCCTTTGATTTTCCATGGTTTCCTCTATTCTTCTGTCTCCCTCTAGTTTCCACTGTCAAAGCATTCCCTAAAGTAGAAGATTCCCCAGAGCTTTTTCTTCACATTTCCTCACTTAGAATCACCCCTACAACATCCTCAAACTTCAACTTTGAGTTAGCTGGAACCGAGTTGCTTACCACCATTACCAGGCTATTCCAACTCTCAGGTAAAGAGCACAGAACTAATAAAGCCCTAACTTCTTCATCAAATTCTATTGTAACCAAAGCTAGCATATTTACAACCGTATTAAAATCATTTAAATGATCTGCTATTGAACCATTCTCAGACATCTTCATATTAAACAACTTTTTCATTAAAAATATCTTATTAGAGGCAGAGGGTTTTTCATACAACTTCCCTAATGCATCCATTAGATTCTTTTGTAGTCTTTTCCTTTGAAACATTAAATAATACCAAAGATGCAAGACACATCCAGATTGTCCCAAGTGCCTTCCTATCTAGAAAATCCCATTCCACATCCATCATGCTCGAGGTTTGTTCACCTTCTCAAACAACGGAGTATAAAGATCCTTCTGATAAAGGTAATCTTCCATCTGCATCTTCCAAAGACTGAAATTCTACCCATTTGAATTTATCAACCCTAGATCTTCCATCATCTGCCATAGCTCCCACTCAAGATAAAACTTTCCTGTGATTCAACACTTCAGCAAACCAAACCAGGCTCTGATACCAATTGTTAGGAAATAAGGGATAAAATATGTGGAATAATCCCTCACAGAATCAACAGTAGAAACTAATATGCAGAAAATATTACAGATCTCAAATAAAATTACAGAATAAAATAACACAACACAAAGAGATAGTATTTAACATGGTTCACCCAATTTGGGCTACGTCCACCAAGAATCACTTGCTCATATTTTATTACAAGCCACCGCTCTCTCAATACAATACCCAGATCTATTTGGAGCTATGCTCAACAAACTCTACAGAATTCACACCAATTCAAAACACATCTGCAATGTTTTCATTATATCTATCATATGCATAAAACCATATAAATAGACAATTGCTTAAGTAGTTTTACAAAACCGTGGGTATCAAAACCATGGGCAAAAACCGTCCCATAAACCTATGGGTCAAAATCTCACCCATATGAGAAAAGCATGTTTCCCGATATGTCGGTGCATTTTTTGAGGCCAAAAAAATTTACGCCTAAATTTTTTTCAAGTGAGCCCAGAACCCCTACTACACGGGGCTACTTTACCCCTTAGCTACGAGGCCCGACTTGACTCCACGAACCTCGGTGAGGATACATGAAAAGTGTACAGTACTCTTAGTGTACTGATCTTCAACACTTTCACACATGAAAACAGGCTCCATGACCTAACACTTATGCATTTACGAAAAGCAAAAATATGCATCCCTAATGAGCTGAAAATATGGTCCCCTAAGAGAGAGAAACATATGACCAAAACAATGGATTTAGATGAAAATAAATGGTCCCTCAATGGAAGGAAAAATATGGCCACAAAGGTAGAATTTGATGAAAAAATATGGTTCCCAAAAAGAGGCACAAATATGGCCACAAAGGTGGACTTTAATGATAAATAGACATGGGTAAGACCGGATGAGATTAAAACAATGTCAAAAGTGAAGTCCCCAACATCAAGGGAGTTATATTGATGACCAGATAAGAGATGAATTGATGTGAAAGAGATGCTCAAGGATGAGGGGAAGATGTCCCCCTAGCAAGGAAGATTATATCACTGTGGAAAAATTAGATAAGGATGTCGAAGGAGTTTAGATAATATCATTTTGGATTTGGACTAGATAAATGGTCAGAGACCACAAGGGTGATTGACAATATAAATAGTATTGATGAATAAGGGAGGACCTTCCTTAGGAGGAATGTCCTATGTAGAAGAGATGCTAAGGGATGATGTGGATGAAGGAATCTTGGAAACCTTGATTGATGGGATACTGAATTGGATTGGTTGTAGATGGAGAACGGTGCTTCCCCTGAACAAGGAAATCATCTTTCTCAATAAGGTCATAGATGATGGTCTGAAAGGCCTTATAATGCTCAATATCATGGCCTAGGGGTATGGTGATAGGTACAAATGCAATTGGGATTGAACTATGATGGATTCTTACTTTGAGGATTGAGATGTCTCATGGGAGGAAGCATGATGGCATATATTTTAATTAAATGTCGAAGGGTATTTGCATAGGACCCAATCAAAGTATTGGAAGGAAGATAACTCTTGTGGGTTTTAATAGAATATCTTGACTTGGATTTAGGGGAAGAGGTGGATGTAGATTGGATGGGTGAATTAGGCATCTTGAAATCACGAATCAACTTTAAGAGGGGGATTAGATTGTTTGGATTTGGATTAAACATGGGAAGGTGTCTTAGATGAAGGGGATGGCCTTGAAATGGATGAGTGCATGCCTGGGATGGGTTTTGTAATGTTTTATTGATGAGAAGAATTAATTTATAATTTCTTATGAGGGTGCATGGGAGAATTTTGGGGATGCTTACCAAGAGTATTAGATTTTGATCGAGAAGACTTACGCTTAGCATTGGGATGACTATGATCTCAACTGGTAGATCTGAAGATTATGGTGTAAGTTTTGGACCGATTAATGTAGAAACAGTTGATTTTGTAGAAGAAGAATGAATCCCCTTCGTGTTCATTTCTAATAGAGGTGCTTGTGTTGTAAATGTTACAAGGGGTATCATTGATGTATTCACAAATTGAGAGGATTTGAATGATGCAAGAATGGTTATAGATGTAGATATAAGAATGGATGTGGGAGAAGGAGTGGGTGTAAAATATTGGGATGGGATGGATGATATAACCATATGTAAAGGTGTAGGTACATGCATTGATATTGGTGTTGGGATAGTTGTAAGTGGTATTATAGAGGTATGTGTTGTAGTTGGGATTAATGTGGAAATGAGCAAGGTAGATTTAGTAATAGGTTTTTTTGACATTGATGTGGGAGATTGGGATGTAGTGATAGCATATATGGTTGATATGGTTATAGACATAAGTGGTAAGGATGCATATGATGTGATAGATTTGGGCATGATCAAACCTATGAAGTAGGGTATATAGTCAAATATGACGTGGATGTAGTAAGGGTACAGTAGGTATAGGTATAGGACGATAGTAAAGCTTGGTTTACATAGGTGTGATAGTCAAGGATAAGATAAGATCTGAATAAGGGGTGGGAATAATGTCTAAGGTTTGAGCAAGTGGAGTCATTGATGAGATTATATTTTGATTAATGGTGTTAATGGTGTGAGCACTTGGTAGTTGAGATGTAAAAGGTGTGGCTTGATTTGTTGGTGATTGACTAGGTGAAGTGGTGGATCTATCTACTTGGATATCCCCCTGATCTATAACTTGTTGGATATCGATATTTGAAGGAACGACACTTCTCAATGTTGTGACCTTTGACTTGATGATATTTATAATAGTGTCCTTTGTGATACCACATAGGATTGGATAGCCATGAGTCATCCAAGAGTCATATGGGAGGATGTTGGATGGAGTGTACCACCATCAACTTGTTAAATATGGAGCTATAGGATTCCCCCAAGGGGGTGTAGTTAGGAAATGGTCTAAAGGATCTTTGTGAAGACTCCATGTAAGAGGGAGATATGGATGGGGATTGTTCCGTGATGGTATTGGTGGTAGTTTTATACTTGTCACTATGTGTAGTAGGTTTGATGAACTTGTTCTTGGGATTGTTTGGTCAAATATTGAGTTGGCCTCAACTTAAGGATGCGATTTTTAAGTTTTACATGAGCCATGATGAAGGATTCTTCGAATGTTTAGAAAGATTGAATTTGCGCATGTAGAAGAAATATGCTTCACACAAGAATGTGAGAAGAGTTTGATGAGTTCATTTTGTGGTAGAGTAAATGATAGTTGATTGAAAATACCACACCATCATGCAAAAAATTTTATGATGCACTCGTCGCCAAACTATCTAATGGCATATAAGTCATTAATAGTGATTTTGTGCGCAATATTAATCAAAAATATTCTAGGAACAATTACGTGAGTTGGGTAAAGGAAAATAAGGAATGTATAGGAATCATGTTGTACGATCAATGTTGGACCACAAGGACATGGGGAAGGTGAGAATCATAAGTTCTATATCATACATGATAAGGTAACATGCATGCTTAAATGCGTAAAGATGTTCTTGGGGATCTTCATTGCTGTTGAAATTACTAAACTTGGGAATCTCCTAATGAGGAGGGTAAGGTTTGATTAGAACCGATGGATGAATGGGTTCATTACATATTTTTTTGTAAGATAACATAGCCTTGGGTCCCAAGATAGTAGCCTCTAGACTACCCAACCTATTCATTAAGGCATGAATAGGATCGTTTGATGTGATGATAGGTCGGGATTTTGATTGTGTGGCATGAAAAATATCTTGATAATGTGGTTGATAATTTTTTGGATGTGTTGGTGTTTGGGGATTTGTTTGATAAGGATTAATATATGTCATGGGTTGAGATTGTATAAGTAGTTGTAATGATTGATGTTGAGAAATAGGGACATGATGTGATTGTTGAGATTGGGCAAGTTGTTGTGGTAAGGGATGAGCAAGGATATGAGGGTTAAAATGTTAAGATGGTTAGAGCATATGATGGGTAGGAACGTAAATGTAAAGAGGTTGAGATGGTTGGATAGGCATATTAGCAGTGGATGGAATAGGGATATAGTTGACATAAAGTGATGTGGGTGGAATGGGATCCACCAATTGAGTAGATTGATAGGACTTAAATTTTGTGGGAGATTTACGAAATAAGAGATCATATATGGGGCTAGAATGAAGTCCAAGAGTTTCTAAAGGAGTCATAGATAGGGGTGTGATTGGTCTAGAAATATTAGATTGATGAGAATTGGTTTCAAGATAGGATAATTTTGGATGACATGGTCCTCACGAGGTGTGACCATGAAGACATGGGGTTGGGTAACTGAAGGTGTGATCTCAAGTTTAGATTCTTGTTGGGAGAGATCATTAGAGGATTTCATTGGATGGAGTGGATTGTTGTGTTGTTTTGACTTGAGAAAGGGTGATAATGGGCATGAAATAGATAAACATTTGTTTGTGTAATTTGTTAATAAATAAAGAAAGAAACATGTTTCTTATCATCATGATTAATTAGAAGATGTGAAAAGAAAAAAAGTGGATAACAAAGATACCTAAGGAATGAAAGTATAAATCTTGTTTCAAGATTTTTAAGGAGGTGAAATCCCAATCAGGTTTCCGGGTAAGGTGTTGTTTTGATGTATTAATTTGATTTATGAGTTTTAGATTATGTGTGAGGGTTGTGATATGCAGCAAGTTAAACCCCTACTTAAACTACATGAGAAAGCAAGATGCAAAAAGAATGTTCTTTTTAAACCCAAAAAAAGTGTGGTATTTGATGAGGACACAGACAAGAAAGGAAAATTACGATGAAAAAGGGGGAAATAGATAAAAATTTGAGAATACCTAGATAACACTTTTCCTATTTGTCTCCACTCTTGAGCGATGGGTGATCCAGACCATGAACACAACATGAGAAATCAATAAAGCTGGAACCTCGATTAGCGGTGTTAGTGGAAGATAAAAAAAGCAATTACAAAAGCATTGAATGCAAGAGACCACCTAGAGGGTGGTCCACAGAGTGTGCCAAGAATGTTGTGCAAGTTTCTCGTTCTAAATGTAAATGAATGCACTAGTTACTAAAGAAACTAGCAACTTTGAAATTTTGGAGGGTTTATGTTACTTCAGATATGGATATGAATCTGGGCGCCAAGTAGATAAATCTCTGATGTAACAAGATCTGTAAAACTGAAATGGATTACATTAGATAGATGTATGTAGGGCTGCCTAGACAATGCCAAATCCAAGATTTTTTTTCCTTGGCAGATGCCAACACCCGTTTTTAAATAAAAAGCGATATAAATGATGGATAGGAAGATTGCATGTAAAAATTGAGGAAATATAAAATCTGAAAGTATCTAAGATTAGATCTAGAAGTTGATTTAATCTGAAATAAATGTAAATTAAATTTTACATGTTCGGTCGATCGAAAACCGACCATGCAAATGAAGGTTGAAAACGATTGTAGAAAGAGTGGATCAGAAAACACATAAAATAGGTTTGCAATAGGCTCTGGAATGCTGAGAAGATCAGGTCTGCACTAATTGGTGACCGAAGTCAATGCCAATTGGGCCAGCTTCAAGATTGGGAATGGGTCAATGGCGATTGGACTAGGTCGATGATGACCGGATCTGGGGCCTACGCCAATTGGATCCGGGTCTACGCCAATCGGATTTGGGTCTACACCAAACGTAATGGGTCTCACGCCAACTAGATTTTAGTCGATTATCGAATGTGATAAGGCCGAGGATAAATTGATGGAGAAGGAAACCTATAAGTAAGAAACATTGTTCAGAAGCTCGATTGTTTCTGAATTTGATCTGAACTTGTAAAAAGTTAGATGCAAGTAATATACAATAATATGATAAATATGAAGCAAAGAAACACAGATATAATGATAAATTTCAAGAAGGATGATCATGGGTGATGCAAGCACACTAAAAGGAGGTCTAGAAGGTCTGTAAAATGTTACAGGAATGCTCAGACATGAGAAGAGGTTCTGTAAATTGCAAGAAAGCGCATGAATGTGCATACATCTGATTGAATAATGGAGAGAAAAGATATAGTTTTGAATGAGGATTGATAAAAGGTTTGTGCATACATCTAGTTTTATATGGTCAACGGTGACTGGGTTGGGTCATCGTCGTCATTACAGGGATGGTTTCTCTTGGGCTTGATGTTTGTTTTAAGGCAATATTTTGATGATTTTAAAGAATTGGCCGAATGCTTTTAAGCATATTGGTGGGTTTATATGACTTAGGGATGAATCCAAGGTAGTTAGGGCATAAAATAGATGGGATGAAAGCTAGAAAAGTATGGTGATTTGTGTGTAGGATAAAATCATCCTAATTAGAAATTTGGTTAGGGAAATGAGGATTTAAATGATAAATTAATTAATAAGGATTATGTGGATGGGATAATTGGGCACATAAAATATTTAAATGATTAATTAATTAATATTGCTTAATTAATTAATAAGGACTTGGATGGGCATTTGATTGGATGAAGAGGATGATAAATTAAATTAAAATTAAAATGCACACGCAAGTGAATGGAGATGTAGATACCGAAATTAGGTGTCTACACTCCGGTGGAAATTTTTGTCGTTCCTCCTAAGGACACAACCACACAATCTATAATCATTAATACATTACCTCAAAAATACCTTATACATTCTTATAAGGAAATTGACATTCCTACCTCTAAAAAATCCAACACGACAACCTTTTCATCAAGAACATTTCATCAACTAAAACTGAAACCATTCAACACTAAGGCATTTACCAATACCAAAACTAAATTCAGGCCATCAAGACATCAACATGCTTGAACTTTATCCTCAACATCCGGATCATCTCAAACATCCACTTCTTCTTTAAAGACCAATATATTCCATAAATACAAAGCACCTCCTAACGCTTTGGTTGAATCATGTACGGAGGTCTTCCGATACTTGATACAAATTTCTACAATCACGCTTCCACCTATTAGGGCCTTTGACCCAAATATCAAGAAGTTGTCTTTCTTTCTATCCAACCTTGTCTGCACATATCATCGCACCCCTAGACATGATATTGAACATTACAGAGCATTTCAATCGATTTTTAATAACTTCATTAAGGAAGGATACCTCCTTCCCAAACCAAACCAATCTCTTCCTTCAAATTTAACATCCGCACCTTTGACTTTATCTATCCAAATATAAAATTCCCTACGTTATTCATGAATTTTTACATCCATTTCACCTCTAAATGATGATTCTTCTAAAGAGAATCCTTCATTGTCTATCAAAGTTGTTTGAGTAACCACTTGGTCTGTCCACGTGACCCTAAATCATCAACCAACACTATAACTAAAACCAAAGCACCAAAACCCCTAAGAAATCCACCCCATCCTCAGTATCCAAATCAGATCATAGATCAATATCATAACCATCCACATACAAATCCAAGTCTAATACTTGTAAAAGAAAGGACATCTCGTAACGATAAATACAAATCCAAATAATCCAATCCTTCAACCAAATTTGATTTGTCTTCTAAGACACCTAATCTACCCATCCAATCTACATCTACACCCCAATACAAATAATCCAAAATTGATTTGTCTTCCAAGATACCTAATTTACCCATCCAATCTACATCCACTCCTTCCCCTAATTCCAAGCTAAAATATCTTACCAAGCCTCACAAGAGAAACCTTCCCTTCACTACCCCTATTGGATCTTATAAAAGGTCCTTAAACATTTAATTTAAACATATACAATCATGCTCCCTCCCATTAAAAATTTTAACCCTCATATTAAGAAACCATCATGGTTTAATCCCAATCATGCTTGCACTTATCATCATACTTGGGTTCATGACACCGAGCATTGTAAGGCCTTTGAGACCATAGTCCATAATCTTATCGAGAAAGAAGATTTCCTCATTCAAGGAACCATTCTTTTCCATCCACCATAACCAATCCAAATCCAATTCCTACATCCTCATCCACCAAAATTACTAAATCTCATCCTTCATCCACATCATCCCTTACCATTCCTCCTAAATAGGGTCCTCCCTTATTTATGGATACTATTAGTTTTTCTAATCACCCTTATGATCCTCGACCATCTATCCAATCCAAGTTCAAGACGATCTCATCTAAAATCTTTCAACATCCATTAACTCATCCACATCTAATTTTTCCACAGTGATATAATATCTTTCACTGGGGAGCATCCTCCTCGTCCTTGAGCATATCATCTGCATTAACTCATTTCCTATCTAAACAACTCCCTTGATGTTGGGGACTTCACTCTTGACATTGCTTTATTTAACCTCATCCAATTTCATCTAATCCATCTCATCCAATCTTAATCTAAATTTTATCTAAGTCCAAATCTCAATTAAAGTCCACCTTTGTGGCCATGTTTGTCCTCCCTTTGGGGGACCATTTATTCTCGCTTGAATTCCACCATCGTGGCCATGTTTTAATCTTTTACTCTTCTCATCCTAAGCCCACTATCATGGCCATACTTGTTTCTCCATTGAGAAACCATTATTCTCATCCTAAGTCCACCATTGTGGCCATACTTGTTTCTCCTTTGAGAAACCATATTTTCACTCCAATTCCACCATTGTGCCCATATTTTTCCTTCCTTTGAGGTACCATTCATTTATTTTCATCAAATTCCTCCCTTGAGGCCATATTTTTCTTGCCATTGAGGGACCATTTTTCACCCCATTCAAAGTCCACCATTGTGGCCATGTATGTCCTTCCATTGAGGGACCATTTATTTTCATCAAAGACCACCTTTGTGGCCATATTTGTGCTCTATTTTGGGGCACCATATTTATTTTCATCAAATACCACCGTTGTGGACATATCGTGCCTTTTTTGAGGAAACATCTATATTTTCATCAAATCCAACGTTGTGGTCATATGTGTCTCTCTATTGGGGACCATCTCTTTGTCTCATTAGGGATGCCTATTTTCACTTCCTTAAGTGCATATTTTTTATTTATTTCTCACCTATCACATCTAATCCATTGCAAGCTATCATCTTATCCTATCATGACTTTAATGTCTCCCCTACCTTGGTGGTAAACTAGAAGTGGAACAATTTAACACATTGCACTTATGACCATTCTACTGTTAGCATGTCTACCAATGTGCCCTTAGTCATATCCTTGCATTATTCCTCCATATTAGCCCCTTCTATCTCTGGTTGTGATGATTTGGAACCATGTGGTCTTCCATCACTTCCTAGATGTGACCATAAATATGGGCACCATGGATTTTCCCATAGTATTTTCCTTATGGATAGGGTTCTGCAATCATTACATCCATCACCATTTTATTCACCTATTGGAACCATGAAAAGGGTCTAGGGGTGTCTCTTGTAAATCTTTATCCCCTCTTAAGTGGCATAATTAGGTAGTCTGGATATTCCCATGTAAAATCAAAATTCATGGATGCTTAAATCAAAAATCAAAGTTATAAAAATAGAGTAATCCCTCGAAGGAAAGTTGTTCATGCAAAAAAAAGAAAAGAAAAGAAGAAATCAAAAGCATGAAACCAAAATAAAAAAATAAATAGACTGATCCCTTGAAGGACAGTTATCATTTATTATTGTCATCTATATATTGTATAAAGTATACCATACCCTCGAAGGATGGATACTCCTTATGGAATTTGATGGATTCCCGCATTGATCAAATTTCTTATAATAGACTTCCTAAATTGATCGATCGTTTACTCTTTCCCTTCCTAGAGCTAGGTCATAGTTTAAGGAACACCAATTTATGAGAACCCTCTTCCCTCTGTCAAGTTGCATCTCAACCTCCTTTTTTCATGTATACATTAGGTTTATGAGATCATATTATCCTTTTTTCCTTATGATATTTGAAATGAATAACTATCGTTGGTTATTTGATAACATCGGTTTGTGGTCACATGTGGCTTACGTTACCTCGTATCTCCTCCTTGTTTACCTCCAATGTAGTTGGAGGCATATTTTCCTTACATGTTCCTTGATATAACATAGAGTCATTCATACATATGGGTTGCCATCATTAATTTTCATTCTATCTGATCTTATCCAATCTCTCTCATCGTAATTCCACCTTTGTGGCCATCTATATTCTTCCTTTAGAGATTTTTTTAGTATTTCACATCCTCCGCGTTTCATTTTAATTCCAAATTTGTGGCCATGTTTATTCTTTCCTTTAGGCATTTAATTCAACAATTCATCTCAAAGTCCACACTCATGACCATACTTATTTCCCCTTCAGGAATTTTACTTAATCATTAATTTCTCTGTTTCACCTTCAAGGCCATATTTACCCTCTTTTTGGGCATTTTTATTTCACAAGTATATCTAATCATGTCACGAAGTCCTCCTTTGAGGACATTTTTATTCTCCCCTTTGAGAATTTTATTTCAACATTCACTCTATCCATTTCTACTCTCAATTCCTCATTTAAGGCCATACATTTCCCCACTTGGGGAATATTTCACTTCCACAATATTTTCCATAATTCTCGTTTGAAGCATATTATTTCAATATTCATTCTATCCATTTCTACTCTCGAAGTCCTCCTTTGAGGCCATACATGATCCAAAGGATTTTATTGTTTTTAAATTTTTTCTAAACTTCCTAAACCATGTCCATACTGTAGAGAATTTAGAGACCTTTCCGACGGTATGCACGAACTTCTACGAATGGAGTTCAGACACAAAAGTTATCATTGGTCAAAGGTTGGGTTGAAATGGGTCAAAGACGGTCAATAGGTGAATCACACATTGACATGTGGTATGTGGTAAAAGTTAAAAAAAATGGGTAAAAGTTGTTTTGACCTCCGGTCTTCGAAAAATGGTTAAAAATTTGGTGGGCACCAATTTTCGTTGTAAGAGCGGTGTCTTTTCCGCCATTTACTCATATTACTATTATCACAATTTTGCTTATATATGATTTAATCCCTTTAATATTTCCAATGTGGTTATTTATTAGTGCAGGATAATCATATTCTATTGTGAAGATATAGCTCATTGTGACTGATTTCATAGCTCGACGAGTTGATATATTATTTCCACAATGCATGCCCACATGGATCGGGTAGAGTGCCTTATCTCATTTATCCTCAACAGATTATCCATATGACCGAGCCAACTTTACATATTATTTGGCAGAGAAGCAGATCATGTATATGGCAGGAGATCAACATATCATATGACCCGACCCAAATGGGTATATATCACGGTGAATCATTCAAATCAATATAACAGGGCTTATACAATTGAATATGACTGAAGATTTATTTATATTATCTCGGCCGAAGCCTACACACTCACCTTACACTTTGAATGGATAGTTCAAACAATGCCCAGATAAACTACACATTGGCACCCAACCTGGTGGATAAAACAATCGAAAACTCGACCCACTAATGGTCTAGGAAACAAAATTCCAAGTGTGGCTTATGCCATAGAGACTATGTTCGGGTCTCACTAATATAAATCCATATCTCGCTTTCCACGGGATCAGTGCGGGATTTTATCCCCTCCCTTTTGCAAAATGGGTGGTGGTATAAATGGAGGTGGGATTTGAACCCCAACCTTGTGGAGACCATTGAAGTGCCCAACCAACTCGCCTAAGGGGCTCAGCTAGTTCTAAAATGTTCTCGCAATTTTTGTTAAAGAATAGTAACAAGTTTGTGTAGGGGCAGTAAGGAGGCACTTGGAGAAAACATCATTTTTGGAGCACTTCTAGTCAAAACCATATCTCAAGTTATATATGAAAATTTATCAGAATTTTGAGATGATTACGATGGTGTGATCAATTTACCATTTTAGAGAGTTTGTGACATATTTTTTGCTGTTGAAGTCACATGAAGGCGTAGAACCAAAGGGAGACACAACTGTAAGTGGATCGGAAGGTAAAGGACAAGTGTTGAGCTCCATTAAATTCCTTTGAAGGTATGATAACACATTTTTTCATGTTTTGATTCATTATTGGTTTATTGTAAAGGTTAAATGTATTTACAATTATAACATTATTAATGGATTGGTTCACAACGAACCTAGGGACGTAGGAATTCCGAACCCCTGTAAACAATTTTGTGTCATTTCTGATTTTTATTTTCAGTTTGCTGATATTTTCAATTAATTAAGTGCTTAAAATGAATTTGGGATGCAAGTATAATCAGTTTTGATAACTTTGAAAATCAGTTGAATCGAAACAATGATTTTTGGGATTTGATCAAATAGTGAAATTTTGAGTAAATTGCAAACTTAATTTCAGTTTTAAAATTAGTCCTAAATCAGATTTTAATCAATATTTTGGAGTATTAAGGCCTTTAAAGTTGATTAAAATTGAGTATCCTTTGAAACTATTAAAATTGAAGTTAAACACTCATTTTCGGATCAAGTTTTGGTATCAGAGCGATTAGATTTATGGATTATCTTTTAATTGTATTTAAAAATTTAGTTTCAGCTTAAGTATTGGTTTCGATTTTCAGTGTGCAGACATTTTGGGGCTTGCTAATCTTCTTTTGTAGTGTACAATTTCAGAGTTAAAGGTTGTTTACAGAAATAGTGAATCATGGGCAGCCCATCCAAACAGGAGAAATTGGATGAGCTTGAAGCAATCAACCGCCAACTCCAGGAAGAAAACTCTTTCCTGACAGCCAATTTCTATTCCTTGGAAGAGGAAATAGTGCAGTGAAAATATAAGCCATAATCCTCTACAACTAATAAAGAGGAATATGTCAACGAGATGCTTACAAAGAGTAAGAAGTTGATGGTTTTTGTTAAAGAGTTATAGGAAGAAATAAAGACCCTCTTGGAAAAAATGCAACAAGGTGAAAAAAAGAAGGAAATTCCTTCCAAATCAAATGGGGGAACTATGATAGAATGCACTGTAAGTTGTTCACATTTTAATTCTTCCTCTCAATTAGTTTCATAAATTCCTTTGGGTGAATTTGAAAAACATACTAAGGGAATTGGGTCTAAGATAATGTTTAAAATGGGGTTTAATGGAAGAGGCCTTAGTAAGAATGGCCAAGGTTATGATAACCCAATATAGGTAGAGGAACAAGCTCAGTTTACAGGTTTGGGTTATTCTAGTGGGAAAATGAAAATTGGAGAAAGTTCTGAAGAAGTTGAAGGAAGACAAGATTCCAACAAAAAAGATTCTACGCCACTAGATTTGTAGGATTCCACGATCAAGAGGAATAATGTAAAAGAGGTAATGAAATTCCACCTTCTTTCACTTACACTAAAAATAACACTAAGGGTAAATTGAATCCTAAAACTTCTAAAACACTCTTTCAGTTTGAAAAATATAGCTTTGGTAGACAAAATATGCTTTTCCTTGCATGTTTTGTGGAGGTACTAATCATTCTGCAACATATTGTTGGAAGAGGAAAACTATGTTAAAGAAGTTAATGCCTTTTGTGAATGATAAGGTAGGTGCTAAAGACCAATCTCACCCTGATGAGGTGAGAAATGGAAAAAATGTTACCTCTCCTAAATAGAGGAAAATTTTGGGTAAGTTTCCTAAAAACAAGGACATACAATTTTGTACCCATTGTAATAAGAAAGGACATGATGTTGAAAAATGTTGGAAAATTCATCCAGTGCAACAATGGAAAGTTGTTAGGAAACCAAAAAAATTAAATCCAACTCATGCAGCCCAAATTTGTACTAAGGAAGTAAAACCACCTAAACAGGAAAATATTGTTAAAAAGGCTACTAAAATGTTCCTTATTTTTTATGTTTGCATAATAGTAGATTTCTTAATAGCATGCAAAAAACTTTTACCCATATATAATTTGGGAATTCCTTATGTTTGATAAAAGGATTTGTTCCTATGTATATATTTAGCTTTGAAAAATAATTTGGAATCAGTTCTTTCCTGTAGGGAAGATTTGAGTGATAGGTTCATCATACTCATATTCATTTTCTCACATTTTTGGTTGGAAATTCCATTTTAGCAGTAGTGTATGCATTTTTGAGTCACTGTTGTTAAATGTCATTGTGCAAAATCTAGGACACCATTTTGATTTTGTAGGTAATATACAAAATTATTTTGTTTATGCATAAATACTTACACATAAATGATGATCCTTATTTTTAGGGCTTTTATTTATTTGCTACTCTATGTAGTTATATTAATGTGTACATTATTTGCACTAATATAAAACTTTTGAAGTATGCACAGTTCATTTACAACATTAGTATTCACCATTTTGGTAAGCATACCATTTGATCTATCTTTTTTGATTCGGTATGTATGGATAGAATTAACAGATTCATAGAGATTCAATTTTATTGACTATAACTATTTTTGATTTTGGGTTGAGGGCCTAATTTATTACGGATAGTGAATATTTGTAGAGTTTTTTTACATTTCGGAATAGACAATGGACACTTTAGCCTAATTAGGGGTAGTTTGGAGGTTTTTCTTGATTTATTTTTATGGATTTACCGTAAGCTGAAGTAATTGGTCATATCACAAATAATGACTGTTGAACACTAGCTTTTTTAAAAAGTTATAGAATGGATGTTATTATCTGGTCATTTTTGTGATGGCATTATAGTAGGTTTGGATTTCACGATTGTGGCGAGTTTATAAGTTCTCGTTGTATTAATTGGACACTAGCTTAATTGGGTGTCATTATCTAATTGGTTTATGTGACTAGAATAATCAAGTTCATTTGTTTGCATTTTATTAACCTATAATTCTTTTACGAGTTCTTGTATGTGTATTTTAATGTAGGATGAATTAGCATATTTTGCGGGTTGATTTAAAACAATTTTTAATGTGGAAAAAAATATTCCCGAAATTAAGCAGGAGTGATCAAGTATTTTCTAGTCGTTGAAATTTCCCTAAACCTCCCTAAACCATGATCACCATTTGCTGTCCTCAGCATTCAAAGACCTTTACGATGGTATGCATAACTCTAGGAATGAAGTTCGGACACAAAAGTTATCACCGGTCAAAGGTTAGGTTGAAAATGGGTCAAAGATGGTCAACGAGACAAATCATGCGTTGACACATGGCATATGGAAAAAAAAATTTAAATGGGTAAAAGTTATTTTGACCTTTGGTCCTCAAAATGGTTAAAAATTTGGTGGACCCGACTTTTTGCTAGCTAGGGGCCCTCAGCCAGGTTTGTCACACTCTTTTGTAGGAGGGGTGCCTTTTTCGCCTTTTACTCATATTAATATTATCACAATTTTTCTTATATATGCTTTTAATCCCTTTAATATTTCCAATGTGGGATTTTATTAGTGTAAGATAATCATATTGTATTGTGTCGATATAGCTCAAAAGTTGATAGATTATTTCATATGTGATGCCCTTATGGATTAGGTAAAGTGCCTTATCTCATTTATCCTGAGCGATTATCCATATGGTTGACATTAAATATTATTTGAAAGAGAAGTGGATCACATATATGTCGGGAGATCAACATATCATATGACTCGACCCATATCAACATATATCACGGTGAATCATTCAAATCAACATGGTTGGCCTTATACAATTGAATATGACTCGGGCTTTATTTATATTATCTCGGCCAAAGCCTACGCACTTACCTTCCACTTTGAATGGACAGTTCAAACAATGGCCGAATGAACTACACATTCTCACCTAACTCGGTGGATGAAACAATTCACAACTCAGACCACTAATGGTATGGGAAACAAAATTCCAAGTGTGGCTTATGCCACTTAGACATATCTCTATGCACCTCAAAGAATATAAAGCCATATCCCGCTTTCTACGGGATAAGTGTGGTATTTTATCCCCACCCTTTTGCAAAATGGTTAGTGGTATAGATGGAGGTGGGATTTTAACCCATAACCTCATGGAGACCAATAGAGGAGGGTTGTCATCACCAATCGCACTATGATAATTCTTCACAGGAACTCCTCGTCTTTATGATTATTTACTAATGCACAACCTTTAGTTTGGTGGATGTAATTTGGAAACAAAACAACAACATAACACAAGAATACCATCGACTATGATAAGAAAGAATGATGACAAATCTGAAATATCAAAATAAATTATAATATTAACATGAAATTATTCAATCTCACCCATGAGGTACTTCAAGTGTTATTGACTTCACTTTCCTTTCACCAAGACTATGGGAGAAACTTTACAATTACACCTCTTAATGGCTTCTTGACACACCTTTAAACTGATGGCTTTCTTTACACACTTCCTCTGATATTTCTCACTACTTCCTTCTATGCTAAATGAGGGGGTGGCCTCTCTATTTATAGAACTTCAAGCTTATCCATCTTATCTCTAAGATAGGATAAGAAATCCACTCTGACGAATCATATTCCATACCTTAACTCTTATCTGTACATGTAAGCTTATCTCTTAAGATAAGATAAACCTTATCATTTTACATGGGTTCCACATTTTTAGACTTTTTACAAATAAAATACACAAAATATTTATGACCTCACTCCTTGTCCTTATTACCAATATAATATTTCTAATTCCTAATCATGTAGACCCTACTTCTCTAATTACCCAAACTTTGACATTTTAACATTACCGGACCACTTACGACAAATATTTACTTTTTACAACATTCCTATTGTACTTTGATTGTTACCATACTCCACATTATTGGCGGCACCGTATTGTGGCACCGTTATCTTCTATCAGATGCTACTACTAATTATACTTAACAACATCCTATTCCTAATACATACATTAATGAAATAGAAATTACGGAGGAAAATTTTAGTGTCGACATCTTCCCCCTTCCTAGATTCTACTCCGTCCTCGGAGTAGACTATTATGGTGCTTGGAAAATCTTCAACTTGTCGTGGTTGACCCATTTCGTAATGGGAGTGCCATCCAATTCCTCTAGTTAGTACGTACCATTTTCATGCACAACTGCTATTTTGTAGGGCCCCATCCATTTTGGAAGAAATTTTCTCTGTCTTCTTTTTTTGTATCTGGAATCATATACTAGAACCAAGTCATTCACATGAAATGGAGACCACGGATCTTTTGATCAAAGTATTCATTCTGCTTCATTTTCTTCTTATGGCTTGTATCCTTTGCTATTTCTCTCATTTCCTCCAGCAATGAAGATGTACCAACCTTTCTTTTCTTGAATCACTTTCATCCATCCTTTCATTTTCATAACTCTCACGTGGGAATATCAAACTCAATAGGAAGAAGCTGGATCAATGCCATAGGCCCAGTTGAAATGGGAGTATCTTGTTGCTGACTTTGATGTTGCCTATATGCCCACAATCTTGCATGAATCCTTTTATCCCATTTATGTACTGCGAAGAGCTGCATCTTTTGCTAGAATTTGACCTGAACACAAAATTTGTTCGTTCCACTGTCCATTTGTGCTTGGCTTGTATGTTGTTGCCTTCTGTGCTTAATAGAAAACTTATTGACTAGGGCTTCTACCACCTCATTAATGAAGTGGCTTCCTTGATCTGTTCTGAATTTCTAATGGGCAACCAAATCGGTGACAATGCGTTCATACATGAACCTTGCCACTTCCTTCATCCATGGAAGTTGTTTTTTTGATAGCCTAGCTTGACCCACTTGGTTAAATAATCTGTGGCAACTACAATATACTTATTTTGGCGTGATGTAGTTGGAAGTGGACCTCAATGTCTATTCCCCACTTTTAAAGGGACCAGTGGAAGAATAGGGCATAATGGAGCTGATGAAGTCTTACGGTTACCATGTGTTTGACAAATATCACATGTCTTACAATAATTATAACAATCTTTAAAAAGAGTGGGCGGTGATAACTTTGCATCCAAGATCCTTCTTGCTTTGTAAGTTGTCAGAGAAGTGCCCTCCACATGTACCATTGTGGAATTCTTCTATGAGTTCCTTCCCTTGATCACGTCCAACTTGCCCTCTTGTCTTGTCCATCGGGTCCTATTCGAAATAATACTCCATGCGAGAATAGAATATGGACGACCAAGCTTGAGTAATCTTTCTCTTAGTCTTTGCATTGGCACCATCGGGAAACTTGAATTCATTCGGATAATTCCAAATATCTATGTATTCACTAGGGATTGTGTCGAGGATAACAATCTTGCATCGGGAAATCATCATCATCACAAGATGATCCTAAACCATCATAGGCTCGAGAGAGTGCATCTGCATTGACATGCTTCTTTCTGGCCTATCTATAATATCAAATTCAAACTCTTGTAGCAAAATTATCCATCTTGCTATCCTCCTCACGATGGGTTAGGCTTATTTACAATATATTTTAGAGCACGATGATACATTACTGACTAGAAATTTTTGCCCTAGCAAGTAATTTCTAAACTTCTTTACAGCAAAAATGATAGCGAGCCTCTTTTTGATTCTGACGGTATAATTTACCTCAATATTTGCTCATTTATGCGCTCCCAAAGTAAATTGGATGTTCATTCCCATTTTCATCCTTTTGGCTCAAAGTACTTCTAGTGTTGCATCGAGGCATCGGTGTACACATGAATGGCTTGCTCAATCTGGATTCTTCAAAGCAATAGGTGAAGACACGGGGCTTCCTTGATTGTCCAAAAGCTTCATGCGCCTTATTTCTTGGTTCATAAGTAACATCCTTCTTGAAGCTGGGTTAGTGGTATGCAATCTTTGAAATTCTTGATGAACCTTCTATAGTAACCCACATGGCTAAAAATGATCTCAACTTACTTCTATTAAGAGGAAATGGTAAATCTTTGATTTTGAAACTTTATCGGGATCGATGCCAATACCATCTCTGGATCAACATGCCCTAACAAAACACCTTTAGAACATCCAAAGACACACTTTGTAGGGTTTAGTGAGGCTTGTGCTTCATCTAACCTTTGAAATGTTGTCTCCATCAGTGCGAGTGGTCGACTTGCTCCATAGATGCAAAAATCATCCAAAAATACTCGATGAAGGTCCCGATGTAGGGTTGAACACCCTATTCATCAAACGTTGGAATGTTCTTTGGAGCATTACCTGACCCAAAGGCATAACTCTATAAGCAAGCGTTCCCCAAGGAGTGGTGAGCGTGGTCTTGACTGATCTTTCTCTACTATACGAACTTGGTTGTAGCTTGTTATATCCATCAATGAAAACTATAGCACTCTGGCTAGCTACTTCGTCCAGATCGATCGAAAATGGAAGAGGTAATGATCCTTCTTTGTTGCCTTATTGAGCTTCTGTAATCAACACAAATGCGTAGCTTCCCATTCTTTTTATTGAGATCACAATGGGAGAAACCCATTACGAATTCTCCATGAAAATATGAATCTTGCATCAAGCAACTTATCTATTTCTTCTTTTACGGTCTTGGAAAAATTAGGATTCATTACATATGGCATTTGCTTTATGGGCTTAGCACCATCTACCCAGGCTCAATAAAATGTTCTACCCAACTTACTTGACGGAGTTCCTTGTAATCAAAAGTGAATAGGTGTATGTACCTTGAAAGAGTGGAGGTAGGATTCCTTCTCACTCTCCATCATAGCATCACCAATCTTTATTTGTTGGAGACGATCATCAACTTCTTCTTGAGATAATTTTATGGGGTCATGAGTTGGTGTATGGAAGGATATCCATGACTGAAACATCCACCTCGCTTTCTTCATCTTTAGTGTCCACTTCTTTGTACTAGAGTAATCGAGAGGATGTCCAATCATCGGTTTCATCACTTGAATCCACGAGTTACGCTTATGATGTCGAGGATCACATTTATCTTCACCCTCTCTCTACCACGTCCAAGTGTCATGAAACCTTCATTCCGTAGTTTCTTGCATGAACTCTCCTTAGCCATGGTCTTCCCAGCACATTGGGTACACAACAGTACCATTTTCATCACCTGAAAGTCTACCACACATCTGACACACCCATAACAAATATTGCCACATTTGAAACTACACCTTACTGGTTTAGTTTTCCCTTATTTAATGACCTTAACATAAGTGTTGAAGGGCGATCAATTTTTAAACCCAACATATTCATTACAGACTCGGTCATTACATTAACTGCAGCACCTCCATCAACTAAGACATCATGAATTGAAATACCATTACATAATACCTCAGCTTGTGGAGCATAGGGATCCTCCTCTGCCTCCAAAACAGGGACCTCAACCTCCTTCCTTCGTCGAGCATTGAGTCCACTTCGCAACTCCCGCCTCTTCTCAGAAGACATAGCCAAGAGTTGACCATATGTAATATTTGCGAGGCCTTTTGGACAGGATCTTCCAAGATGGAGTATGGTCCTTGCCCACTGTGAAATCGGAAAATCCTGCACACCCAACTTTCTTCTCCTATGTTTCTTACTAGTTTCTCCTTTCATCTTCTTAGGATCATTTCCATCTTGATTATCTTTTTCTTTCTTTCTTTTTATTCTGAAACACATCTACTTCATTATTTACTGCTCTTATCTACTACATCAAAAGAATTCACGGGTGCTTTTCCTTTATCATTATCTCCTTTACCGGATGTAGAAGCTCTATACGGACAATTATACTTATAATGACCCTTTTATAACAACCATAACATACAACTTTAGAAATATTTCTTTTTGGACCTCTATCTCCTCCAGAACTAAATTCTTTTCCTTGAAGAAGATTAATAGTTAATGACCCATCTTTTTGAGCGAGATCTTCATACTTAGTAGATGTACTAGGAGAAATATTTGTGCTCAGGGGTGGTTGTGGATTATGGACCAAAGGTCTGGTGTAGGCTCTACTTTGCAGCCACAATTTCTTTGGGCTCCTCTTCCATGCTTTCTTCTTGCCTTCTTACGATCTCCTTTGCTTGTTGATGGTAGGTGGGTCATACTTCACTTGTTGTCGATC
>CM031237.1:737706447-737868840 GCA_018340775.1 Taxus wallichiana var. yunnanensis | reverse complement strand
CGCTTCTGCCAAGGGCCAAGCCCGACCCAATCCACATCCTTCGTGACATCGAGGGACATCTACATCGACGCTGGTTCATGAGGCTCACAGCTCCAGAGAAAGGATCATTCTCGCTTAGCCTCGCGTAAATCATCCGATATGGGATGATAGCAATTGTCCCCAAAGGCTTCCAAACCAGGTGAGGATGAAGTAGACCAAGTATATACTAACACAGATGGGGACAATTGGCCTTTTCCAGCCATCGATAACCAAGGCACCTCTGCACGATCGAGGAGAGGGTCAAGGAAACTCTACGCAACGCAGCATCGTGCCGATGAATGGATTAATCTACCCGGGGTTGATTTCACAACCTCCCCATTAGGTAATGCACCTCCTCGATCTAAACAAATGCCCAAAGGCAAGGGCAAAGGTGTAGAGGGCGAATCCAAAGACCACTCCAAGAAGCTCCAACAAGTCCTCCTTCCACGGCGCACCGACAGTCATAACTCGGCTTCGCCACGAGAAAGAAGCGTAAGAGGATGTTCCAATAGGCCCATCCACTCGGGATGACGGCAATGCTACAACAATCGAGATCCCTTTCCGTCCCTTCTTCTTCTCTTCCTTCCCCTCCTCGAGTGACTCAAGCCGACCATCCCTTTCGGGTCATGTCCTCTCCCCTTCTTCTACTATTCTCCCCGCCTCTTCGTCTATCTTCTCTTCCTCGCGGATCTATCCCCCTCCATTTCTTCCCTCATCTCTAAGCTCCCTTCCCTTCCTATGTCTCTTCCTCAATTTGTAGTATCCCTTCCTCCCGTGGGCACTTCTTCTACTGTCTCTCCATGTCGCTTTGCCACGTGTCTCCACGTTTTTCCCTTCTTCTACTTCACTGCCTCCTTCTCTCATTTCCACCCTTTTTCTCCCATAAGTCCACTGGATCTCCCAAAGAAGCAAGGTTTCAAGCAGAAAAGGAAAGTTCCCATCACTCCGATGGACTTTTCTCAGTAATCCCATCTAAGGGGCAAAAGAAGCAAAACTATCCACACACTTCTCTCAAAGTGCTTCGGAGAGAGGATAATGGAGATCGCGTACCCCAATCCCATCAAAGAGAAAAAGGATCTGTCTCAATGGCTGGGACATTATACCGTGACCCAAGTCACAATGGGTACATCTTCGAAAGCCTTCTCGTGGGGAGGCCCTTTGCGCTTGATTGACGCCTCTGCAAGTAAGAAGCTTCAGGGAAACAAAAGAGGAAAAAAGGAACGAAAGAGCAAAATAAATATCCGCTCCAAGCCTTACATAAGATGGGTAGTGCACCTCCCACAATCAGCCGCCGAGACTCCTGAGCTTTTGAGCCAGAGAAAATTAATGAATATGCAAAGATCGGCGAAAGCGGGGTATAAAGCCGTTTCCACTGGAGGAGCTTTATCCTCAAAGACAACGAAAAAGTAATCGCCAAGTTCTCTTACTTATATTTGAACATCAACAAGGCGAATAAAGAGCTCCAGCGCTAGCGATGGACCCATATCGAGAAAGAGCTGGAACATGCTAGAATCAGCAAAGATGAGACCTTTCAACAAATGTTCGACTATTCGGTCGAAGATGCAGTCAAGTTTGGCATCTTTGGCCATCCTGTGGCTCTCAACAAAGTCATTTCTACTGGACTATCGGATGGATCAACCGGAGTTTGTCCTCGAAAAGATCGACAAGGTAAAGGAAGAAGCCTTGGACGCAATCCACCAAATGGAATAGACCCTTCTTAACATGTCTCCGGTGGTTACTCACTCCTTCCTTCACTTAAGAAAATTTGATGAAATCATCCGGATTCTTGAGGAGATCGTTTCTCAAGGGATGGGGCCAGAGGTCACTTTTGACGCAGAGTCTATCAACAACCTGCTGGCCTGTCGGGACTTCATTGGGTTACTCATTGAAGCGGAAAAGGACTATTCCAAACTCCCCGAGAAACTCATAGATGAGCGGGAGACTTGTGAGGCGATCAGTGAGCGGCACAAGGATCCTTCCCAGGATCAACTTGGGCCCATGATCAGCAAGTTCATGGAATACCGCTCTCAATTCCACATCTCGTCACCTGAGCAGCAGCAAAAGCAGGCTACTCCCTTTCGGCCGCAGGATGACGATGATGAATAGTGGCTTCTTCTTCTTCTTCTTCTTCTTCTCTCTCTTCTTCGACTTTCTTTCGAATATCTAGAGTGTGTTGGACAAACGATGACATCATCCATGTTGCACATGGGATGATGTCATCCATCAAGTTGTCAAAAGTCAACATGACTTTTAGATATTTTGTAAATATCTTTGTAAATAGGTGGTTGGCTCCTTTTTGCCTTCTTTTCTCTCCTTCTTCTATAAATACCCCAATACTTTTTGTATTGGGAGGATGATGGGTGAGTATCTTCGATGAAAATAGAAGTGAGGAGAAAAGACTTTGAGCTTTTTAAATGTAAAGAATTATTAATACAATATTTAGACTTTGTGTCGAATACATGTGTTATTCGTGACTGATCTTTCTTATGTCGATCTATGTTTTTATTCTGTTAAATCTGCTTCATTTTATTGTCATTTATTCATCATCGCATTGTTTTGCTTTCGTTTATGTAAGTAGGTTTGGCTCTGCTTACTACCAATCCCAAAACATAAACTTTGACAACTTTCTCCTTTGGAATTCATTTCTTTTCTTCCTTCTGACCTGCTCCTTCTTCATCTCCTCTTTCTTTCCTTTCTTTCCATGATCGGAAACACCCTACTCGGGATGAGATCCCAAACCCCCAAGGCAGAATTTGTAGTACTTGCATAGATTCTGCTTGGTAGAATAGCAATAAACCCGGTTTAACTGCTGACTCAAAGAGGGCTATGCCACGCACACTGATTGGCTCGTCTATCCATAGATCCGCCGGGTGAATGATTTTCGGACCAACAGATTTCCATAGACGTGCAAGCAAGATTAATCATAAGAAGTTATAATATGGTGATTATTACAAGTGATATTGAAAGAAAAAGGTTTAACGAACTTCTCGAGATGTATGCAAAGGTGGTGATAGATCCCTTTAGAAGGTGTAAGAACCAATCCAAAGCTTTTCCTCCTAGACTTATAGGAAAAAGGCACAAGAGAAAGCTATCGTTATATGCCACTTCGTGGCATGCTATGGAAAATTATTTGATATGTTGTCTCTGAGATCAATTTTTCCCTTGTATTTTTGAGTTTGGGTGTCTTGAAAGAGCGTGGGAAGGGTATGTGTAAGATGTCTATGTTAAATGGTATGGACACAATTCATCATTATTGAATTGTTTGCATTGTATCTTTTAAATACCCGTAATGGTGTCTTTCATCCTTTACCATTCTTGGGAAAATGATGAATTTTATAAATCCACCATTGTAATGAAAAAAAAAGAGGGAGAGTGAAGAAAGGTACGATAGGGAGACAAAACTTAACAAAGTGAAGAAAATAAGCTCTTAAAAACTCGAATGATAAGGGTGATGAAAAGAGGGACTTTAAAACACTTAACAAAATGAGTGATGTTAAGGTGGAAGATGGGTTGAAATGTTAGTTTAGATGACTCTTAAAAAAGTGAGTGTTAAGAAATATGAAGATGTTACCAAATGACTTTACGATCATTTAAAAAATGAGTGTAAGAGGGGAGAGACGAAAGAAGTTATTGTGCTTGACTTGTGACAAAGTGCTACAAGAGGAGACTTAAAACACGATGGATGATGATCAAATCTTTAAAAAAATGGTTAAAGGAAGAGACTTAGGAAAAATTATGATTTTTCTCAAATTTTAATAAGATGGATGTTAAAAATGGAAATCGAAGAATATGATGAAGGGTGTCAACCCTTAACAAAAAAGTGTGTCAAAAGAGAAGACTTAAGAAGATGATGAAAGAGGTTTAATCTTAACAAAATTATGTTGAAAGAGGAAACACAACAAAGAAAGGGGATCACAAAAGAACAACAAAGTGAATGTCGTCACAAGAAGTGAAGTAATGACAACAAAAAGGTCCAAATCTTGCAAAAGTGGAGATAAGAGCCAAAGGAAGTAATTGATTAGTGATCTCAAATCAAAGCAAAGTGAATGCTTTAAAGAGAGAAGTGATGAAGTGATGAGGATGTCATCAATGCAACAAAGTGATTGTAAAGTGTGACAACGTAAGAGTGATAGAAGCAAGATAGAATAATGTCATCAATTCAACAAAGTGAATGTACAATGTGACGACGTAAGAAGAGATATGAAAGAGGTCATCAATTCAACAAAGTGACTGTGAAATGTGATGATGTAAGAGTGATGGAAGTGAGATAAAATAATATCATCAATTCAACAAATTGAATGTGCAATGCGATGACATAAGATGATGAAAGAGAAAGAGATTGAAGGATGTCATCAACTCAACAAATTGAATGTATAATACGACGATGTGAGAATTTTGAATGATTATATTTCAACAAGATAACATTAAAATTTAAGAATTACGACAATGAATTATCAATGTGATAAAAAAGGTACTAACCATGATAAAGTGAGTATCATGACGTTAAGACTTATATGAAAATGAAAGTACTCAAGTGCGGATATGGATGTCTATGCAACCCAATACTTAGACATGTTTATAAAATGACAACATATATGAGAGAGAAAATGTTAATGATGAAAGTGAAACATGCAAGAAAAGCATAAAATGATGTAGTGAAAGGTTTTCCTCTACCTTAGATTGACTTGGATAAGGTGTGGCTTCTAGGTGGTTCACTCAACTAGGTGTCGAAATTACCTCTCTGCAAGCTTGGTTTTACAAGGAATTTGAACTAAATAAACCTTGTAGTATCTTGGCTTTAGTTTTAACCCCTTCTATAAAATGAGCAATAAAAGCATTGATTTGTATTTTCACAGAATGGGGTCGCGTGAAGATAATTTTGACGCTAAATCTCACAAGTGTATACTAGTCAAGTAGGTAAGTAGAGTACTTCCCATTTCTTCGCAAGGTTCCCTCTTACATGGACTAATTTGGGGTTCTAAAAGGAGCATCCCTATTGTGTTCTAAAAGGCTTATGCCAAAGGTCACTTCTCCCATTTCAAAGAATATGAATCGTATCTCTTAAGCTGAAACATGAATATACAAAGTGTTTTGAATGTGGTGTTTTTTCTTATCTTTGAACTTAATGTGGTTTGGTTGTACATTGTTTGGAAACCTACAGGTTAGTATTTTTAAGTTTTTTTTTGCAATATTCATGAGATCGAGTTCGATAATGATGGTATAGCTCGATACCAAATGATAATAATGGTATAGCTTAGATACCAAATGATAGAATAGAATAAGATTGCAATGACCAAAGAGGGACGGAAGCCTCACAAATATTATTGATCATGAAATCAGATTACATTACAATGTAAGAGTGTAATATTTATAGATATTAGAACTGACCTCATGTGGATAGACATGACACCCTGCGGAGACACCAACTATGAGATGATAAGACCCATCTCACATGCACATGTAATTACTACTAATACCAATATTGAATGTTATCCAACATAACAATATTGAATGCAAGTCACTAGACTAGAGTGCACATGTTGCACATTATTAAATAAAAGACAATGTAATAAAATGCAATAAATATGCCTATGCTAAATTATGCTAACATTCCCCCCCTTAATTTTGCATAGTTTCCAATGAAGTGGAGAGGAACTCTCTGAACAGTGTGAATTTTTCACGTGCAAGTGACTTAGTGAAAACATCGCATTGCTTTCATTCACCATTGGTGTAGGGCGGAAGCTGGGAGTCATATGTTGTGCTTCAAGACATGCTCGCGTATGAAATGAACTGTACTTCAATATGTTTGGTTCTCTCGTGAAATAATGGATTGCGAAAAAGCTTTAGAACTCCTTCATTATCAACATATACCTGGAGTAGATTTTGTTTGTGGTAGACCAATTCCTTCGGTATTCGGCGTAGCCATATTGCTCACAAAGCAAAGCTTCACCTACGGCTCGATACTATGCTTCACAGAAGAGCACGAAACAAAGTTCTATTTCTTGCTTCCCCATGATATCGGTCAGATCCCATAAAGAAGACGAAACCTGATGTTGACTTCCTATCATCCATGTTTCTGCATGATCACGAATCTGAATATCTGTCAAGAAGAAATTTTCATTCTTCTTGTACTCTAGACCAAGGCCAAATGTACCCTTTAGATATCTTAGTATTCTCTTTGTTGCTTTCCGGTGACATATTTTCGGTTCTTGCATGAAGCATGATAAATAGCTGAGCTCGCAAAGCTGATATCTGGTCTCGTATATGTCGGTAAATGAGACTCCCGATCAACTCGCCGATAGAGAGTTGCATTCAGGTGGTGATGGATCGGAACGAGATAGCTGAAGTCTTACTTCCATAGGTGTAGCAATAGGAGTGCAGTCCATCATCTGAATTTCTTGAGCGTTGTCTTGGTGTATTTCAACTGTGACACAAAGATATGATTCTCTTTTTGCCATACTTCCAACCCAAGACAATAGTGCATGAGCCCGAGATCTGTCATGTCGAACGATCGATTAAAATCCTTCTTTGTTACATCGATCATCTTCACAGAACTTCCTGTAATGACTAGATCGTCGACATAAACAACCACAATGACAATCTCCCCCTTGCTTTTGAGGTAGAGATTGGGGTCATAAGGATTCCTTTCGAATCCATGACTTATGAGATGCTCATCAATTTTGATGTACCATGCCCGGGTGCCTGTTTTAGGCCATATAGAGATTTTATGAGTCTGCATACCATCATCTCTTTTCTTGGTATTACATAACCCTCTGGCTGAGTCATATAGACTTCTTCTTGCAAATCTCCATTAAGAAAGGCACTTTTCACATCCATTTGGTGGACTTTCCAACCAAATTGTGTAGCTAGAGCAAAGATCATCCTGATTGTCTTGATCTTGGTTGTGGGAGAAAATGTCTCCTCATAATCAATGCCTTCTTGTTGTGCATACCCCTTTTCTACAAGCCTTGCTTTATACTTGTCAATAGTCCCATCGATTTGTACTTAGTCTTGAATATCCATCTCGCATCCAATGGGTTTCTTCCCACAGTGGAAGGTCGACAAGTTGCCATGTGTTGTTCTTCATCACTGACTGATACTCTGAATCCATGGCATCTTTCCAAGCTTTTGATTGTAGGGCTTCCTGAACTGTAGATGGCTCAACTGTTTCAACAACTCTACTCATTAGGGCATAATTGACCTCTTCATGAGCTTGACTGCGAGTTCTAGGTCCAGGATTGGATGATGTGCTCGGTGCTTCATCCAAATTTGCATCTCTTATTAATTGAGTATACCATTTAGGTAACTTATTAGTTGTTCCATTGGATTGTGGTGGATCACCATCATCCAATTCATCACTGTCATCTTCAGTGGGAACATCAAATTCTGTCTTCACAAGAGGTGTATTCTGCATGTTTGTTGAGTCGTTGAGTGGAGCATCTACTTGTTTCTTCTCAAAGAACTCAACATCCCTACTTGTGTATACTTTCTTTGCTTTCAGATCCCATAATCTGTACCCAAGTGCTTCTTCACTGTATCTAATGAATATCAGTTTCTCAGCTTTCATATCCAACTTGTTCCTATTCTTCTTGGGTATGTGCATGCTAGCTTTACACCCAAATACTCTTAGGTGTGTAATTGATGGTTTCCGATTTGACCATGCTTCTTGAGGTGTCACTCCTTCAAGAGCTACTGTGGGCACTCTGTTTAACAAATAGACTGTTGTTCTTGCAAAGCTTCGCACAAAATGTCTTTGTTAATCTGAGTCATCAATCATACATCGCACCATTTCCATGATAGTACGATTCCTTCTCTCAACTATACCATTCTGTTGTGGTGTGTGAGTAGGAGGCATTTGTCGATGAATACCATGAGCTTCAGGTAAGTCTTGAACTCATTGCTTATGAATTCCCCCTCGATCCGGCGGAGAGTTTTGATCTTGCGACCAACTTCATTCTCAACAAGTGCTTTGAACTTCTGAAATGTCTCAAAGGCTTGACTCTTGTTTCTTAGACAATATATCCACATCTTTCTTGAGTAGTCATCAACACAAAGCATGAAGTATTGACATCCAAAATGACTTGGTTGCATGGGCCCACAAAGATTGGTGTGCACCAAATCAAGCTTTCCCTTAGCTCTATATGTGTTCTTTATGGAAGGGTACTCTGTGTTGCTTTCCAAGCTAAAGCAATGTGACACTTTTCAGTGTTGTGCTTGAGTGTAGGCAATCCTTTCACCATGTTTCCCTTTTGAAGTGTTTGGAGATAGCCAAAACTGATGTGACCATATCTACGATGCCATAGTTCTGCAGATTGCGTGTCTTTGGCCACTAGAGCTTGATCATCCTTGTGGACAAAATCAAGTTGGAACATGCGTCCCACATTGGAGGCTCTTGCTACAATCTTGGAACCTCTTGACTTATCTCTTATCAAGCACACTTTTTCTCCATTATTACTGTCAAAATCTAACTTCAAGTTGTGATCAAGGAGTTGACTAACTGATAGCAAATTCTTGGTCAACCCAGGTACATACAATACATTTGTGATTTTGCAGTCATGCTTTCCAAGAGGTAGTGAAATGTTTCCAATCCCCTTGACACTGTATGATGAGTCATCACCTAATGACACATGGTTCTTGTTAGGTGAGTCACGTAGTGTGTAGAACCAATCCTTGCGTCCAGTCATGTGTCGAGTTGCACCCGAGTCAACATACCAGATATCTTGTGTGGACTTGGTTTCTTCATCAAATTGAGTAGAATACATGTGGTGTCCTTCATCTGAATCATCCTCATGTTCAGCAATGTACCCTTGTTGTTTGGGTTTTCTTTGCCAATTACCATTTTTCTGCCCTTGATTGTTGTTGTTGTTGGACTTCCCTTTATTTGAATTATTGTTACCCTGTTGGTTATTGGGTTTTGAATTGCTTGATGAACCCTTTTTGTAGGAATTGTACCAACAATCTTTGATGTCATGTCCCCCTCTATTGCAAATGGGACACTTCTTGGTGTTGTCTCATTGACTTTGATTTTGTTGGGACTTCTTGTGATTAGACTGAAATTTCCCCTTTCCTTTATGATTAGAAGATAGTGCTTGCTCATCTTCATGATCTTTGTTGTTCATTGCCTCTTCTTGTTGGAGTAGATTGACCAACTTCTCAAAGGTGACTGTGTGTTCACTCATATTGATAGTTGTCACAAAGATTCTGTAGGAAGGAGGAAGTGCTCGCAACACAATTGGTACGAGGTCTTCATCACTTATCTCTTTTCCCAATGCCAATAGAGATGCCCTCAAAGTAGCAACTCATCTAAAAAAAACTTCAACCTTCTCATTGTGCTTGAACTTGAGAGTATGCAGTTGTGATAGTAGGTTGAGGATGGCATTCTTGTTCTTTGCCTCATAGACTGTGCTCAACTTATCCCATGCATCCTTGGCCGATGTGGCATCTCTAATGTGGGGTTACACATCATCTGTTACGCTAAACAAGATGATCAACTTGGCCTTTTGATTTGCCCTGTCAAATTGAACTTGTTGTCTTCCATCATCAAGTGATCTTGTTGTTTGTCCATCTACAACTGTCCATAGGTCTTCAAACTCAAGTAACGTCTTGATCTTCGGTTTCCATGCAGCATAGTTGTCTCCTCTAAGCAGTTGTGAATACGCGCAAGAAGAACTTTGGTGCTTGTGTGCCCATTTCTACAATCTAAATTTCTAAAACTCTAAATTTTTGACAAAGGGTAAGGCTCTTATCACTCCAATTTTATGGTCTCCCTCTCAATATACCGTCAGGCCGATATACCAAACCTTTCTATATACGCTCCCTTCCGATATACCCATTCAGTACGTGGAAGAAGATCACCCTTTCAATATACCCAGCCAAGACGGAAAGAGGTGTTAACGCATGCGTGAAAGAATTTAGTACGTGGTACTTAGACAGTACGGAGAGGGGTTTGTGCAAGCACAAACGGATGGGAGGGCTCAAATGTGTGTGTATTGTGTCCTTATTACTCCCCGTCGATTTTATAGGGTCGATGCCTGACGACGTTTAGGCAGTTGTGTTAGGCATTAAGTGCAGTAGTAGTCACACGGCATCACCCGTAAGCGCTTCCCGAGAGGCACCGTATATACCGAACTGCAACTTTATGAGATCAAAGATCTCGTGTGATAGAACCAAACATAAAATAAAAAATGTGCACTGCTTTTTTTTTTTTTTATGCACCAAGATTAGTACAACATCCTCTCAAAGTACATCAAAATGAAGTTTTTGTGTCCCCCCTCTTTACAAAAAAGGGTCTAGAATCACAAAATACACAATTTAGGCCAAAAATATTTTTTTACCCCCAATAGGTGTTTTTCCGCTAAATTTAGCGGTGGCTCTAAATGTGTTTGGTGAGCTTCTAAATTTAGAAATCTCCCAAAATTTAGTAATTTCTCCAAATTTTCTAAAAAATAATTTAAGAAAAAATATGGAGAGAGTGGGAATTAAACCGCTGACCTGTTTGTTCCCAAGATCCAAACAAACAATCGAATATTGTTTTCACCTTTTCTCACAAACCGAGACTCGACAGAAGAGTTTTCTAAAAATTTTATAGCAGCATCATACAATATTTTTCTTGAAACCCACAAAATTTCGGAAGAATCAGAATCTTAGTTTTTTTAGATCTTACCAATTTACCAACTAGATCTGATTTTTTTGAAAAAATGATCGACTTGTACAGATTTTTCGTCATATGTAGAGGCCGAATCTGAAGATGATGTAAACTGAAAAGTTGTGCACCTCCTTCTTATCTTTCCAGAAAAAAAAACAGCACATCAATCCGACATTGTATGAAAAATTTACATCCTTTTTCTAAGAGCTATCTGCTGGAATTTTGTTGACGGGACTGCTTCAACCTTTGCTCCCGAATTCTTCACACCTCCACTTTCAGATCTGATTTTTTTTTTTAGATCTGATCTTTTTTTCTTTTGATCTACAATTTTTTTCAAGATCTCTCTCCTTTTTTTTTTTTTTAAAGATCTCCAAATCTGAAATATTCCGCCAATATGTTAGATCAATTGGCTATGCCAATGACTAAAAAAATTACCTTCCAAATAAGTGGATAGGTCAAATTTTAGTTGATGGATGCTTGGGAGGAATGGAGGCTGCGGGATGCTTCAATGGCTCTCCTTTGATGCAGATCTTCTTCTCCAATGGATCCTCTCCAATAGTGCTCCTCTTCAACCTTGCTTGGATAGAACCTGCTCTGATACCAAATGATAATAATGGTATAGCTCGATACCAAATGATAATAATGGTATAGCTTAGATACCAAATGATAGAATAGAATAAGATTGCAATGACCAAAGAGGGACGGAAGCCTCACAAATATTATTGATCATGAAATCAGATTACATTACAATGCAAGAGCTGTAATATTTATAGATATTAGATAGCCTCATATGGATAGACATGACACCCTAGCAGACACCAACTACGAGATGATAAGACCCATCTCACATGCACATGTAATTACTACTAATACCAATATTGAATGTTATCCAACATAACAATATTGAATGCAAGTCACTAGACTAGAGTGCACATGTTGCACATTATTAAATAAAAGACAATGCAATAAATATGCCTATGCTAAATTATGCTAATAGTTCATGCAAGAAAGGATTAGAAAATTTTCGGAAGAAGGTAAAATACAAGACAACATAGGTGAATCCATGTTTCTAGTTTCCAAGGTTTCATAAAAACATGAGGAAAGAGCACACATGTGGGTTGGATTTGATTAAATGAAAAGTGTTAATTATCCAAACAAAAATGAGAAAGGATCACATTTTTTATTCCCAAGATTGCTTAGAAAAGCGTGAGGGAAGAGCATACGCGTGATCATGTGATAATTAATCTTTCCAAAAACAAAAATGACAAAGAAAAAGGCATGCAAAACATGTTAGAAAGTGTTAGTCTACGTTGTGAAACAATTAAATGTGCATAAAATGGTGAAAAAAGTGATAAAAGTTGGACCAAAACGTCCAATAACCCTATTTTGGCAATTTTGGTGATTAGGAAAAATTGGTATAAGTGATGAAAAAAGGAGCGAATCAAGCGGTCTAGAAGAAAGTGGAGGTTGATAAAATGTCTAAACAAAGTGAAAAATAAGTGAAAGTAGAGTGCCTGAGTAGCCTTGCAAAAACAAATTTTGATAATTAGTCCAGTTAATAAAAGTGAAGAAAACAATAATGAAAAAAAAGGTCCTAAGTATGATCAAAAGTCCTCAAAAAATTTAAACTAAGGAATGAAATAAACTAGTTTAAAAGAATAAATTAAAAAATTAATCTGAAGCTAAGAAATTTAAACTAAACTAAACTAAAGCTATGAAAATTAAAAAGAAATCAATATTATAAAACTAAACTAAAGGTGAATTAAAGTGCAAAACTATAAATAAAAAAATGAAATAAAATTAATAATAATAAAGCTCTAAGTTTAAAGCTAGTGTCTAAACCTAAGTTGAAAGGTATATTGTAAACCTAACATAGAAAGGAGCTAATAAACCTAAATGTTGAGTTGTGTGTGGGAGTATTTTTGGTGTTGTGTTTTGTCTTTGTAGATTTTTACGAAGGAGCTCGGATTTACGCAGAGAAATGGACGGAGTTCATGAGCTCACTTTGGAAGCTCGGAAAAGGGGAAGTGTGGTGAAGGGGATCTTCCTTGCTAGAATCTTAGTGAAGGGTAAATGGGAGAATCGAAGTGGAAGGAGCTCACCGGGAGGGAATGCAAGTGGAGGGGTGGTTGTCATCATTGGAGATGAGGAAGGATCCGGCCGGATGAAGGTCAAGGTTGGCTTGGCAAAAGAACTTACCGAGTTAGGGAGGGGCGATCTACTCACTGGGACCTGGGGACATGAGTCCGAGGATAGGGAGGCGGGGCGGTCGGCTCGGGCGGGAGTATTGAGGGAAATGTGAGGGAGAGATCATTCAGGTGGGGGGTAGGCGCATTTGGGCTAGGTAGTTAGGGGATGGCCAAGAGGTCATCTTGGTCGAGTTGGATGAGATGACCAGGGGTGAGAGCTAGGGGTTATGGGGAAGGGGTAGTTTAGGATTTAAGCTTTTCGTTTTCATTTTTTTGAGAAAAATATGAAAAAAATCTCGAAAATATGAAGTTTTTTTGCTATTTTTTTATTTGAATAAAATCTAATTTTGGCTCTTTGTGTGTGTGCAGTGATTGTGTTTCTATCCAAAAAAATAGAAGAGATGAAACCCAAGTCTTTTTCAAAACCAAAGAGTTTTTGCAGAAAACTACGAGATGATGTTTGTACAAAACAATGAATAACACAAGTAAAGCACAAAACAACAAAATAGTTAAATTTTCCACTAAAAATAGCAAAGCTATCAAAAGTGCTATATTTTTGTGTATCCAGATATTAAACCTATTGTTGCACCAGATTCTGTAAACACTCAAAAGGTTTGCACAAATTAGAAAGTTAAAATGAAGCAAATGCAATAACATAAATGAAACACATGAATAACAATGAAACATAAAATACAAACAAAGAGGGTTACGAGTCCCACCGGGCATGCCAAAATGTAAACAAGGAAAAATCATAGTAATGAAAGATAAAAATATTTTTGCAAACCTCCTTGTAATCCTTCGGTCAAACCTCGGTAAGGTTGTAGAAACTTAATTTATGAACCTTGTAAATGGATATGGGTGATGACCTCGAAGAATGGGTTGACTAATGTTATGAGTAGAGATTTTTGGCTCAAATTATTACTTCCAAAATAGCAGAAGGTGGAGCCATTTTAACATAGTTTTTATGGTTAAATGCAAAGAGGGTTTGATAGAGAGTAGGCCTACATTTTTAGAGGAAAAATTGTTTGAAATTTGGTTGAACATGGTTTAATGCACATCTTAAAAAATAACATTAAAAGGGGTTGTAGTAGTTCTAGAGCATTTAGGGGTAATGATGGAATTAATTACAGAAGTTTCTTACAGAAAGGTGGTTATGTTAGGAAATAAGAGATAAAATATGCGGAATAATCCCTTATAGAATCACAACAGTAGAAACTAATATGCAGAAAATATTACAGATCTCAAATAAAAGTGCAGAATAAATAACACAACACAGAGAGACAAGATTTAACGTGGTTCACCCAATTTGGGCTACATCCACCAAGAATCACTTGCTCAGATTTTATTACAAGCCTCCACTCTCTCAATACAATACCCAGATCCGTTTGGAGCTATGCTCAACAAACTCTATAGAATTCACACCCGAATTCAAAACACATCTGCAATACATTTGCTTGTCTATCTATCATATACATAAGACCATATAAATAGACAATTGCTTAAGTAGTTTTACAAAACCGTGGGTATCAAACAATGGGTAGAAAACAAAACCGTCCCATAAACCTATGGGTAACCGAAGAGGCGGTTTTACAAAACAATGGGTACCGAAAAAACATGGGCCCAAAAACAGCCCATAACGGTTACCCATTACCCATGGGTTAATAAACCACCCATGAAAATTTGCTTCGGGGGCTTCGCCCCGAACCCCCTTTCAAGGGGGCTTCAACCCCCGACCCGCCTCATCCATGAGCGGGACCGCCGTAAAAATACCCGATCAGAACACATGGAAGGTGTACCATACTCTAACATGAAAATAGGCTCCACAAACATAACAGGTTATACGTGCAATTCAATTTTCCCCACCTTTATAGGATTACTATAAGTGTAGTTAACTAGATGAGGATGTGGAGTCCAAGTGGTTGTTGATTAAGTGGCGATTGACTAGGATGTGCACACACTAATTAATTAATTAATAAATGATAATTAACTTAGCTAAAGGGGTACTAGGGGTACATGGGATTAATTTAATTAATCCAAAAGGTGCAATGTATGAATTAATCGATTTAATCATTAATCACAAATGGGTGAATAACATGGTGTATCGGGATAACACCTAATGTGAGCAATTTTGGGGTGTCTACAGTTGGAGATGATATGATCCTACAAAACATTAGACGCAAGAAAGACAACAATAATATAACAATATTTGAATAAAACAACACAAAAAAATGATGAAAATCTCACAAAGGGTATTCACGAGTGATGCTGGATGAAACACATTCAAAGGATGTCCAAGAGGTCTGTAACTATTACTTGAATGCTCGGGAACAAGAGAGAGTTTGAAAGTCACAAGAAAGATCGAGTGTTCGATGCATCTTGTCTTCTTTTGGAAAGGAAGAACTTAGTTTTATAAAGTGTCGATAAAGAATCGGTGGTTGGTCACCACCGACTACGGGGAAACTTCCCAATGGGGTGATTTTGTGTTTTGGGTGGGATTTCGGGTTTTTAAGGATGGAAAAATCACTTTAAAGCTTGTAGGTGGGAAGAGGTTGTTTAGGGATGTGTCATGGGTAGTTATGGGATAAATATAGGTATGATAAAATCTAGGAAAAAGCATAGGGATGTAGATTTAGGATAAAAGTGTCCTAAAAGGAAGTTCCATTAGGTGGAAATAATGGATATTAATTCATTAATTAAAATTAATCAATTAATGTTTATTAATAAAGATTAAAGGTGATATGAATTTAAGTGGGAATTTATATAAATTAAGGAGCTCTAGCTAAGATGATGGTAAAATATGTGCACATGGGAAGACAAGGGTAGAGATACCAAATTTAGGTGTCTACATTTTCCCATTTATGTGGAGTAGTTTGCGGTAGCAAGCCATGAGACAAAAACGATGAGAGAGTAAGATGAAGGATAAATAAGGATTGATGATGAGCTCCCCCTCAAATGGGGGATCGATGATGCCATGGGATATCGATGACGCATTTAAAAAGGTAGATGATGAAGGGCGTGTGGGTGAATAAATATGGGTAAAATGATAAACAAGGCAAGATGCCCCAAGCAAAAAGGATCGCAATAAAAATTAAAAACTATGGTGGTGACTTGATATCACTTTGGTAGGGAAAATTGTTGTCTCAATGAAGAAAATGACAATGTTATACGGGTCGGTGAGTGGATGAAAATCACTATGAAATGGATGTGAAAGTGGGATGATAAATCGATCATTGGAAAACACCAAATTATGTGTAACTAAATGTGAAAAGTATGTGAAATCCTTCGTACATGAAGAATAGAGTGAAAAGGTATGTGTCCTGCAAGTGACAAGAATAAAAATAATGAGTACGCTAGTATAGGACATGAAAATGGCCTGAGGCAGATTGGAAAAATGATGGTGAAGTAATATGCCCTAAAGTCGAAGTAAGTATGGCCACAAGGTGAAATTTGTGCGCGGATTGGATAGGATTGTGAAATAAAATGCCAAAAGGGGAAAATAGGTATGGCCATAAAAGTGGACTTCAAAAATAGAAATGGATATTGTGAATGTTGAATTAAATGCCCAAAGGAAAAATAAACATAGCTACTGGCGTGGACTTGAGATGATGCAAAATATTTTAAAAAAATCCCTAAAGGGATAATATAGATGACCACAAAGGTGGACTTAAGATGAGAGATATTGGATAAGATCGGATGAGGTGTAGGATAATATGTAACTTAACGATAATGACCTATAGGTATGAATGACACTACATCATATCAAGGAATATGGGAGGAAATGATTCCTCCAATCGCATTGGAGGTAAACAAGTGGGGATCCAGTGATGCAAAGAATATGCGATCAAAACAAATGCTAGCAACAAATAACCAATGATAGTTAGTTATATCAAATATCACAAGGAAACATGGATGAAATGAACTCATAAACCTAGTGTCGACACGACAAAGGGGTTTGAGATATAACATGTACATGGGAAGAGGGTTCTTCATGAGTGGCATTCCTAAATCTATGCCCTAGCTCTGCGGGAAGGAAAGAGAAAATTGATCAATGAAGGAATTTTTCTAGAAGAAAGTTGATTAATGTGGGAAGATTTCTTAGATCTTAATAAAATGGAAGGTCGACAAATGTGGGAAGCCTTCAATGCCATAAAAAGAGTAGTCATCCTTTGAGGGTATGGTTTACTTTATATATATAGATGATATAAATGGCAAGAATGATATTTAATAGTCGTCCTTCGAGGGGTCAATCTATTTCTTTGATTTTCATGCTTTTGACTTTAATTTTTACACTTCTCTTTTATTATTATTTTTTTAACATGAACAGTTTTTCTTCAAGGAGCAATCTATTTTTCCGAATTTTATTTTTGAGAAGAGAATCCATAAATTTTGATTTTACATGGGTAAGAACCGGGAATAACTAGGTAGACCACTTAAGGAGGGGATATGAATGTACAAAAGACACCACGTGAGCCCTTTTCCTAGTTCTAATAGGTGAATAAGAGGGTGATGGTTGTAATGATCATGGAATTCTCACCAAAGGGAAGAACCTATCCATAAAATAAATGCTATGGGAAAAGCCATGGTGCCCATATTTAAGATCATGTGAAGAAAGTGACGGTAGACCACATAGTTCCAAATCATCACAATGAAAAATGAAAGAGGCTAAAATGGAGGAATGATCTAAGGATGTGACTAAGATCTCACTTTGGTAGATGTGTTAACGATAAAATGGTTGTGAGTAAATGCGTTAAGAGGTTCCACTTATGGTTTACCATTAAGGGAGTCCAATCGATAGGCTCGTGACCCATGCTTGTGTGTGATAATGTATGATCCGATCTAGTTGGGGGAAAATTTTCCACATTGGATACTTTCTAGAGTAGTGACATTACGATTTTCCTTTAGTATGAGGTTACTAACATTAAAGTCACATTCTTTGAGGTGTTTATTGTAAACATGTTTAATGCACTCTTAATAAACATGATGGTGCTTAGAGAAAGGAGTTTGCGCTCATCTAACAATTGAAACTTTGTTAGATGTGTTTAGAGATATTCTTCATTAGAGATGAAGTCACAAATGAACACATGTAAATATGGAATTTGAACTTTAAGAGGAAGGACGAATTCATGATTGTAAACAAGAGAGAAGGGGTAGCACCAATGGAGGTATGAATGATAGTACGATATGCCTGTGATGGAAGGATCTAGAAAGACATCATTGCAAAGAGTGGAGAGCTTGGATCAAAGGAGGCATGCTCCATTGGAGGACCACTTGGACACTTGGAAACTGATCTATTACCTTAGAAGGCATGCGGTGAAGGCAAAGAAAAAAAGCTATATAGATAGAGATAGTAGAAGTGGAGAGTAGTAGAAGGAAGAGAGGAGAGAGAGAGAGGTGGTGGAAGAGGAAAAGCTCTGTAGAAATATTATGGAGGATTCTATGGGTTGGGATTAGAGGAAATATAGGAGTGATGGCATATTTAGAGGGATGGGTCTGTGTTTATCCTTGTAATATGAAGGACATAGTTAGTTTTCATGATGCATGACCTTGCTCTGCATTATTATATGGGTCTATTATGGCCTCAATGAATGTAATGTGGTTATTGAACTCATTAATATGAATATAAGGTTCTATTCTAAAGCATATATGTGTTCATGAGCATAAGTCTAATGCATTTCCTTTGTGTTATGAATCATTTCTATATGTTGTTTGATATTTCTTTTTTTTATGAATGGATGCATTGATATGATAACTCATCCTAAGTTCTTAGAATGAATGCATGGTTCTTTTCCATTCTTTTGCACTTAAGTATCTATCATAGATGATGTATTCTCACAAGACTCACATAAAGGAGGGCTCGGTGCCTGCGCATGCCTTGGGTGAGTGCCAATGCCCATTGGGTGATAGGCGATGACATGCATGGGATTAGACTATTGTTCTAAGGGTATAAAAATGACTACATCTTGGTTTCATTTTTCGGGACCTCTTTTCAAAGTTGTTGTGAGAAATGGCATACATCTTGGTCCCTGTGATGTGTGATGATAGAACATCTGACCTTGGAAAGTGTTGAAGCATGGTTCAAGAGCACGGAGGATGAGTTTTCTCAAAGATTCAACACATTGGACCTGAGTTGATGCACGTAGATGGGTAGAAGAGAACATGTACCATGAGTTGTATGAGACATTCTTCTATTGTTTTCTAGTAGAACTATATGAATGGATTTCAGCATATGCATCTAGATCGAGTTGGTACTATAGATCATGTGTATGGACCCAAGATGATTACCAGAGGCTGCAGGATGCTAGATCTGACTTGGACATGTGTTGTTGATCACTGGTGGAAAGGAGTGTTGACTAGTTATACTCTAGAATATGCCATTTCTATATATTCTTTCCCAGAAGTTGTTGAGTTTGAGTTTTGAGGGAGCCCAGAGGATCATTTTTGCATGTTATTCCTTTGGCTATGAAGATCTTGGTCATTACCTAAGTTTAGAGGCATTTCCCATGGCCGGCTAAGCTTCTCTAAGTGTTGGGTGAGGAAGCTAGGGTGGAGGAAGATGGTGGACATTGTGGCTGAAAAGGAAAGGGAGGAGAGATGACTCAAGTATAGTGAAGCTCATGAAAGGGAGATGACTAGACAACATGAGGTTGCAAGTGTGATGGATCTATATGGAGGAAGACATTTGTGGGAAGGAGTTGAGGTCACGAAGGAGGACATGGAACCTGAGTAGTTATGTGCTACCCCATCTTGGAAAGCATGGGAGAGAAGCCCCTTCACTTTTGATGAGAGTTCATCACATGGAGAAAGGAGAGCCATCGTGCATGCATCTGAACCCACCTAGTGACCAACCCCTAGTGCTTGGTTTTCCAGATCAAGGGAGAAGTATTGTTAACTAGTTGGTATCGGTGGGAGTAACCGAGATATGCCCCAGGAGATATAATTTCTCATTTGGAACATCCATGGTTATGTAAACCATTCTAGTATTTGGAGGAATTTTTGGACAAGGTGAAAATATACAAGGTTTGGGTATCACATCTAGGAGTGGCACGGGACACACACTGCATGAACTGGTAGTGGGAATATCACAAACCATCGGTGTGTAGTTTAGTGGGACATTGGGAACACTAGGTGACCACTTTAGGCCATTTTTTGGCTACAGGAGGTGGATCTGGTGGTATAGGAGCTGGAGGACCTAGTGGACCTAGTGGATCTAGAGGATGGTGGGTAGGAGGAACATGGGACCTGGTGGATCTAGTGGATCTGGTGGAGGAGGAAACATTGGAGGAAACCAAGGCTCTGGATCAGAGGACAAGGGCCTCAACCACCTCCACAAGTATTTTTGAGATGTCTTTGCACTTACTAAGACTATAGGGGTATTGAAGATGTTGTAGAGCATGTGCACAAGTGTGAATTACTATGGCATGTGAAAGGGATCACTACCCCAGAGAGTGGAAAGGAAAGTCATTTTACAATGATGTTGCAAGGGTGCGTGCATAGTTGGTATCAGAAAGTATGACCCCCATCAAATGGTGGTAGACTACACTGCATTGAAGAATGCCTTCCTAGAAAGTTCCATATCCTAAATTTGAGTAGAAGAGCATCAACACCTGAAGGAGATCCAACAAGGAATGGTAGAGAGTGTGTGGGAGTATGACATGTGGTTCAAAACTCTCTTGTCAAAACTATCCTATGACATTCACCCTTCTCAACATGCTCAATGGTTTTTGGAGGATTGATAACACCATTTAGAGGGAACTATCACACAAGACTTTCATAGACCCGTGAGGCATTGGAAGCTTCCCTATGCATTGAGGCTATTGGGAGCATTGATACTAGTGTTAGCCCTTTTTAGAGGCTCAAATTACTATGCAATGGCCAAGTAGTTGGAGAAGTATCTACAAACTCAAGTGCATGAGGTTTGTAGTGGGCTTTGGTGTATAGAATATGAAGTGGAAGGGCATGCAAAGGATAGTTTCCCTCGAAATTTGGTACACGTGCTATGGTGGTAGATTGTATGAGATTTTCCATGGGGATCATGATGCAAGTAGGTTCCCTCTACTACAACATGTAATCCATAAGAATGTTTCTTATTATTGCAAGATTTGTACCTCTACGACCCATGATACCAAGGATTGTAGATTGATTGATCAGATTCATGATGTTATTGATCTTGGTGTGTGTCCAGACTAGTCTTGCAAGTAGTTCAAGGATGATGATGATCATTGTTATGAAGGGCATGTAGATGGAGGAGTGCATGGAAGAGGTTTTTGTGGAGGATTTTGTGGTCAGTAACCATGGTGGAGGATGAAGTGAATTCCCATGAGGAACCTATTATAACTATGGATCTATAGAGCATTACAAGTGTGAGTGTCTGATCTATTGCAATGCTCATGGTGTGGGAAGAAACATAAGTATGAAGAGTGTCCAGAGCTTTATGAGCATATGAACCAGCAGCACACGGAGGAAGGAAAAGGTGTTGGGATGGTAAGCATAAAGAAGGCTGATTCATAGTGGATGCCAAGAGTGGCGCGTGAGTCAGGACTAGAACTGTATTGGTGGTGATGACACAAGAGAGGCCACACACACCAAGGAGATGCCAAGACAAAGGACACTGGTTTCAAGAGAGGAAGTGGTACATGGAAAGTATCAGACCTACTCATAGAAGGAGGTGTATCAAGAGACTATGGATGTGATTCAGAGTTTACAAGGGGAGATCCAATGTCTAAAGGAGAAATCAAAGTAGTTGGAGAAAAGGAAGAATGTCGAGGCTCGAAGGAGGACTGGATGAGAAGTCAAGGAAGTATGTAGGATGTTAAGGCAAGAGAATATTATTCCCTTGCTAGGAGAATGGTTGAGGAGAAGGTACCATGTGAGAGAAGAGTGTGAAAGGTAGGTTTTGCATGCAAACCTTCCTCCTCACAGCCTTGACTATGATAAGGAGATTACATTGAATGTATTTGTTGATGGGTGGCTTCTAAGTAATATCCTCATCGACATGGGAGTGGAGGTCAATGTTCTTACCTTGGATGCATGGCATCAAATGGGAAGACCCACATTACACCATCTTGAATGTGTTGTATATGGAAAAACAAGACAAAGGAAATGCCCATTGGAGTCTTGAAGGATGTGGTTATCACTATTCAAGGGGCCAAGTTCACTAGGGACTTTGAAGTCTTGGCTCACTCGAGGTAGATAATTTCCAGCATTACTTGGGTGCCCTTGGTGTTATAAGAACAATGTCGACCTACGTGGTTTAACAAGGGGTATATCAGCTTTGAGAACAAGGAAGAAAGGGTGATTATCCCTTTAACAGATGGGAATTCACCCTATATTGAGCCCTTAGGAGAGGAAGTCCTGACAGAATATATGTGCTCCATCAGAGATCTGAGATAATTCATCCCATGGAGGGAGTTATCTAGTTTGAAGATGCTCAGTCCTTGAGTGATACCACTAGCATGGCATGTGACAATTGGGTGCATGGGACTTATGAGTTGATTGGGTGATAGTTGAGAGGATCTATAACAAGGGTAACAAAGGTGCACTCAAGTCAACACCTAGGAGGGAAGAAGTTTCCAAGTTACTCTGGAGGAGCATACCCTAAAATTTTCTTGTGAGAAATGGAGGCTCAGTGGAAAAATGAGGATGAGAGAAGGGGAATGCTCAGTTATAACCTACTCGGAACTACAAGCGTGCATTGGTGGGCTACACATGGGAGAGCCTCCTAGAATGGTGTGAGGTAAGAATCACATTTTTGTAAGGTTCTCAGGAGAAATGTGCCCACATCATCCAAGACTACCATGGTAAAGAGACCACCTCATTTCATGTCCAAGCATGTGAGAAGGCCTGGATGGGAAGCAGTGCAAAAGTGTTACCACCTTCATTATGGGTGCATAAGTTGTATTCCACCTTACAAGGTTGTGTGCATGCATGGTATATTCATTTGAGAGATGCGTCATCAAACAGGTAATTGGTAGGAGTTGGTGGCTGATCTCATTCAAGATTTTGAGTATAGGAGTACAAAGCCATCGGTGGATAAGGCATTTGTAAGTAATCAAGTGCCTTACGATGGGAGATAGTGTTATGGTAGAAGATAGGCTATTGGAGTTATTGGGTGAGCCTTATTTGGAGATGTGCCTCAATGAAGAAGAATCAGAGGAAGTATACTTGAGCATGCATGCATGGAAAAAAAAAGGAAAAATGGTCTATGTAGTAGATGGTGAAGAGATGGAAAGTTTGGATGTTAACCATTTTGAAGGTATGTGAAGTCATAGATAGTGTTGATGAGTGAGCACATGCCTACCATGAGCCCTTGAAAACAAATAAGGTTAACATTGGGATAGAGACAAAACCTAAGGAAGCTATCATTGGGGACTATTGGTGGAAAAATAAGTTTCAAAGGTCATTGATCTATTGTGTGAGTTCTAGGATTTTTTCCCTCATGGGTACCATGAACTCAAAGGCATCCACCATTCCTTAGGGGAGATGAAGATCAAGTTGAAGGAAGGTGTGCACCGATTCGAAGAAGAGGCCTTATCGGATGAATCCAAATTTTTACATGTATGGGTCAAGGAAGAAATAGACAAGATGATAGCATCTGGTATCATTGAGGTTATGGTGGAAGAAAGAATGGATAAGCCCAATGGTCATCAAGTATCAAGAAGGATGGAAGAATAAGGATCTATGTGGACTAGGGACCTGAATAGTATGTGTCATCGATCCTTTTCCAACCCCCTTTATTGAAGAAATTTTGGAGGGAGTAGCCGGGCGCGAAGTCTACTCTTTCATGGATGGGTTCTCAGGGTATCACCAAGTCAGGATTGCAAAGGAAGACCAGAGAAAGAAAAAAACTTTCACCATTGAATGGGGAATTTTTTCCTACATGGTTATGCCTTTTGGATTGAAGAATGCACCTGTTGTGTTCTCATGCATCATGGTACAAGCATTTTAGGACTTCATCCATAAATTTCTTCAAGTTTACTGGATGACTGGACTATGTATATGGGTTGGTAAAAGACCATTGTGACAATTTGAGGCTGATGTTTGAGAGATGTTGGAAATTGAGGATATCCCTCAACATTAAGAAATGTGTCTTTGTTACTCCATTTGGAACCCTGTTAGGACATATTATATGTAAAGAAGGCTTACTAGTGGATCCCGCCAAAGTTTGTAGTTATTGTGGGATTAGGGAGCCTACTAGTCAAAGTGTAGTGCGTGGATTCCTTGGGCATATGGGGTACTATAGGAAATTCATCAAGGGGTATGCCAAGATCACACATGCCCTTGGAGGAATTGCTAAAACACAAGAGTGCCTTTCATTGGGAGAGAGGCAATAGAAGGCATTTGACACTTTGAAGGATAGGCTTGTCACTGCGCCCATACTACATTTTCCTTCTTGGGATAAGCCTTTCCATGTGCATGTTGATGCCTCAGGAACAACCATGGGAGTAGTACTAGCACAACTGGTGAGTGAGGGGATTTTTGATCATCCCTTGTGTTTTTCAAGTAGAAATTTGACACACTAGAGAGAAAAAAATTACACAACTATTGAGTGTGAGGCATTTTCTATGATCTACGTGCTACATAAGTTTAAAAGTATCTATTGGAAACACCATTTATATTCTACATGGACCACATGGCATTGAAATACTTAGTGAACAAGCCCATTTTTGCAAGGGTGCATATGTCATTGGGTCCTATTATTCCAAGAGTTTGAGTTCACGGTGGTTGTAAAACTAGGAAAAAGTAATTCAGAACCTGACCACTTATCAAGGATTAACTAGGGAGAGATGATGCAAAGCATTGAGGATACCATGATCTGGATGCACAACTATTTAGGTTGTGGCATGTGCCCTCAGACTTGGAAGATATCACAGTATTCTTGAAAATAGGTGTGGCACCGGAAGGGATGAAGGCTCTAGAGAGGAAGTAGTTAGCAATATGCCACACCCTACATGTTGATTAGTGGAGATCTGTATAAGTTAGGATGTGATGAGGTTTATTACACCCGATGTGTATTAGAACATGAGCACATGGAAATTATGGAGGAAGTGCATGGTGGGATTGTAGGAGGACACTATGTAGGAAATGCTACCACATGGAAGATTCTACTAGTAGGGCTTTGGTGGGAAACCATCTACCAGGATTGTATTGAGTTTTGCAAGGCTGTGACCATTTCCAGTGCCTTGGAAAACCTGGAAAGAGGGATGAAATTCCCTTGTGACCAATAGCCAATGTTGAACCATTTGAAAAATGGGAAATCAAACTTTGTAGGGCCAATTTCACCTAGCCACGTGAAGGACTAGTTTGTGGTATATCATTACTTGCACTGATTACTTGACACGATGGGTAGAGGAAGTGCACCTACGAAAGGATTGCACTACAGTGAAAACTACTATATTTTTATGGGAGAACATAATCAACAAGGTATGGTTGTCCTTTAAGCTTAACAAGTGATAGGGTACACATTTTCTCAATGAAATGGTCAGGATTTTGTTAGCAGAATTTATGGTGGCCCATCACAAGACTACCCCTTATCACCCTCAAGTGAATGGAACTACTGAGGCATTTAACAAAATACTAAGTCACATGTTGACTAAGATCTATGACGTTGGAAGACAAGATTGGGATGAAAAGTATCAACCATTCTATGGGCATACAAGACAACCTACAAGAGGTTGAACAAGGCCACACCATTTCAATTGGTGTTTGGCGTGGAGGCTATTTTTCTAGTTGAATTCATGTTACCATCATTGTGTATAGCATGTGTAGGAGGGTTGGATGATGAACAAGCACTTGGAAGAGAGGATTGATAAGTTGATGTAGTTAGATGAAAGGTGATCACTTGCTAGATGGAGTTAGAAGATAAAAAAAAGACAAAAGGCATGGCATGATCATCATATCAAGAACAAGTAGTTTGAGGTTGGGAGATGGTGTTGTTGTATGATTCCAAGTATCTGCACCATCTCTGGGAAGTTGAAATTCCATTGGTTGGGACCTTACATCATCTCATACATCCTTGATTAGGTGCTTTCTAAGTTACAAGTGCTAGATGGGATGAGATTACCAGGTCATTTCAATGGGAGTAGGTTGAAGCCCTACTATAAATAAGTCTTCTTGGTGTTTGTAAATAAGGAAGTATTTCTAGTTAGCTTAGAATTTCCCTTTTTATTGCTTTTCTTTTCTTGTGTTTCCTTTCTCATTTTTGCTTGTTCCTTTCTTTTGGTTTCATTTTATGCCTTGTGTGCTCAGTAACCACATTATTTTCTAAGGTTGTGTATGTAGAGGACCACACATCTATTTTAGTGTGGGGTGGAGTAATGCAAAGTAAAAGTATAAGCCAAGTAGTAAAAGTTGAGTGGCCCAGTAGAAGGAAGCACGTAAGATTGAGAAAGTGCATGGGGAAATGAGTGGATAATGAATTATGGTGTCAAGAAGGTTGTAATAAAGACCACGTATAAAGGATGAAAGAGCATAGGAACAACATGAGGTAGGTAAGGGAAAAAATCAGGTAAAGGATAGAAGAAGTGCCTTTGGTGTTGTAGACGTGTGCGTAAGAGTCTTTGGTCAGATTGGATTTTTGTGCGCCAGAAGGTTGTAGAAGGTTTTTCACGTAGGATTGGGTGCATGGGTAAGGGCACTTAAAGTTGGCCTAGTGGAAAAATCCACATTTAATGTTAAGTACATTGGTAGGTGGTATAGCATTTATTTTGGAGAGGAGAAAAAACTATAAATATGAGGTCGGGAAAGTCATTATTTTACCTTGCTTATTACAAAGTTGAAGCACTTGTGAACTAGGGCATCTAGAGAGATTTGTGTGAAGGAAGAAGAATCCTAGAAATCTAAGTGTGTGACTAGAGTGGATCTGCAAACTAGAGTGGAAGGAGTACATGGGCATGGGGAGAAGTTATTTTGTAGTGCACCATCTTGTGGAAGGTTTTCCTAGTTAGGGTTTTTAGCTAGGCTAGGGCATGGAGATAGAAGGATTTCTCCAGGAGTTGAGTTTTTGATTATTGAGCAGAGTAGTAGATAGAGAAAGGAGTTTTAAATTTTAAACCTGATAAAAGAATGGCACTAAAGAAGGTGACCATTTCACCAAAGAAACAAAAGGGAAAGGGAAAAGGAAAACAAAACCACTACCATGTAGCTCAATGAGGAATGGTATGCAGAAATGTAGTACCCAGATGGAGTGTTGTTGGGAAATGAGTGGGTGTCACACTTGAGATAAAGATGACCATGAGTGATTACAACCATCACACAAGCACTACTAGAGAAAGAAATGGCATTGGAGCTGGTTCATCCAACTAACAAGAGGACACTAGATGGAATGCCAATATATAATGATGAGGTGAAAGTAAATTTGGAAAAGGTAGGGCTATTGCAACTATATGAGTTGCCTTATTTTGGCAAGCCCGAGTGGCTATATCAATGGTTGATGTCATGTGTGTGCATGAAGACCATTTCTACTTTGTAGGCCACAAGATGCACATAACACCACATAGTTGATATCCAAGTTCATTGGCCTGAATTGTGAAGGAGAATCCATAGATGATGATTTGAGTGATAAGGAGGCTATCAAGGAAACAATAAGCTTATGACTACAAAAAGGGTTCATGTACTTTGACATCAAGAAATTCCAGACCTTGTTATGAGGATGGCCATGCACTTGGTCACCAAGCTTAATGATCAAGAAAGATGGATGTAAGTGAACAAGGCATGGTTGAATGTATGCTGGAAAATATCAGAAGGGACCATCTATAACTTATCCACCTTTATTGTGGATGAAATCATAAGCTTAAATGTGAAGAAGGAGAAGATATATTTGGAAACATCCTCCTCACCATCATCTTCTTAGAGATTGGAGTATGAGATGGGCAGAAAAAAAAATTTGGGAGTATCTAAAGAGAAATCCTCACATGTGAAAAAAGGTTTGAGAAGTATACTTGTGAAACCATGATGGTCACTCACAAGGCGTGCCTAGAGAAGTGGTATAAATGAATGTGTGATGCATTTGGGGTAGAATGGAGGATCCCAAAGTAGTTTCCATGCTCGTGGATGGAGAGGTAGAGTTTTTAATTTACCAACATTTCTGCATTGGTAGGTTTACTTTGACAAATGGGACTAAGATCCATGTGCAAAAAACTACCCTTCTCCTTCACCGTGTCAATACTTCCAAGTAGGGGCATCAACCTATTCAAGAGAGGCAAAAGACTAAGGTTTGACCTTATTAGTGAGGTGACCAAGACCACCATGAAAGATTATAGCTAAAAAGTGAAATATCATAGAAGTGTGAAAGGAATGATACATGTGAGAAGTATGTCTCCCATGAAGAATAAATAATGAAGCCAAATAATGATTAATCAGTTAAAAAGAGCAATTCACCATAATAAAGGTATATCATGCATAATAACCTAAGTTTGAAAAAGGTCATATATTTGAGACTAAGTAAATCCATTCCAAAAATGGGCCCTTAAAAGTTGGAAAAAAAAATCCAAAGAAGGGAAAGAGAAGAGGTGAGTGAGAAGAAGGCACATAAATGGAGCAAAATGGATTTAGTACGAAAGCAATTTAAGCCCTAAAAGGCCAAAGATTTTGCATAGAGAGAAGACATCAAGGAAAAGACCCCAAAATAAGATTGACATAGCATGAAGACCCCCCAAGCACATGAAGAGAATCAATTAATAAGAATATGCTCCTAATATAAGGTGAAAGAAAGAAGAAATCTCCTGATGGACCTATCACATAAAAATTAGAATAGAAGGTGAGGTGAGGAGGAAGATTAAAGAGAAAAATGTAAATGAAAGTAAAAGGATGAACATGAGAGGAGAAGGTCAAGACTATCATTGATGTATGATATACAGTGAACTGAGGGGAAGAAGATAAAGAAGTTGAGAATGATATGAGAAACTAGGATGATCAATGTAAAGAAAAGAAGAAGAAGACAATAAAATGAGTGAAGAAAGGTTGAAAGGAGATGGAGACCCAAAGTGAAAAAAAGTGAGAAAAAAGTGAAGGCTGTCTTTGAGAGAGAAAGTGAGTGAAGGAATCAAAAGAAATTTGGTAGGAATTTGGAAGAAGAGTTGATAGGAGAGTATGGATAGTAGGATGAAAATTAAGGAGATGAAGAAGTTAAAGAAATTGGAAAGGATCAAAGAACAAAAAGAGAAAGAGAGGAAATAATGCAAGTAGAATAGAATCCAACTTGGAACTTAGGAGTGAAAAATGGAAAAAAAACACCGTAATAATAGAATCAATGTAAAAAGATAGGTGGCGAGAAGAAGTTCAAAATGGGGAAATGGAAAAGAAATAAGGACATGATACATTAACAAAGTCCAATGCATCCTAGTGTTAGGTAAGCGCTAAGTAAAGAATTGAACAAAATGCAGAAAATCATATGGATGCCACCCTGATTGAAAAAAGGGTGGATCCCAATGTTGGAAGATGTTATCTTGGGATTTGAGTCCCAAAATGAAGAACCTAAAATGTAAGGTAAGTAAATGAAGATGCTATGATGAAGGTGAAAAGCTCCCCAACCAAGAATGCCAGAAAGTGAGAAGGAAAATCAACAATAGAGAAAATGCTCTCAATGAAAAGGAAGAAGATATGATGAAAAAAGTAAAATTTAAAGAAGAATGTAAAAGGAAGATGGAAAGGCAATAACTGGTGGAAGGACACTAGAATAAGGAGAGACCTAGAGAGAAGTGGAGGTATAAACTAGAGTCCTCATCAACGAATGCGCAGTCAAGGACTTGCCATTGGAAGATTTGATCAAATCATTTTCCCATACTCGTGAGATGGAGAGGTAGAGTTAGCATTTTTTTATCAACATTTTTGCATTAGCATTTGACCTTAAAAAATGCACAAGAAGCCCATGGTGCAAACTCTTGAAATCACCATGTGTGTCGTTCATTTTCACAAAACCATCTTCAAGTCTTATCCAGTTCAGAAGTGAAAAAATGAGTTTGAAACTCATGTAATGAATCCCAAGACCACCGAGTCTGTGAAAATGTACCCTAAGTCAAGAACACTTGTGAAACAAGAATTATGTCTCATGGAATGTATGTAAGGTGGTGATTGAAAGCCAATAATGTGTGACATGAAACAGAAAGAGGAGGAGCAAGTATATCTACACATAAGGACTAAGTTTGAAAGGCCTATCTGGAGAGTGAATTTATCCATTGAGTGACCCATGACATGACAAAAGTGGCATGCAAAATCAATGCAGTGGTAAGATAAGAAAAATCCAGTGTTTAAACCAGCTTCCGGTGAAGCCCGGAAGCAGCAATGTGAATCCTAGCACTTATGTGTGCAGAGAAAGAAGTCCACTAGTCAAGGAAAGAGACCCCAGAAGAAGAGTAATCAAGCATGAAGAGGTTCACATGAAGAATCACCAATAAAAGGTTTAGGACCCCTGTTAAGGAGAGAAGAGAAGTGAAGAAAAAATCTCTATGCCCTATTGGAATCACATAGTTAGGATGAAGCGGAAGGTGGTAGAAGAGGTAGACTTCGGAGGAGACAAAAACTTAGAGGCCTACATTGTGACTAAAAGGATGATGATGAGCCTGAAGGAGGTGAAGACCATATGTTATATGATATACATGATTGACTCGAGGAGGAGGAATTTTGAAAGAATTATGAGAAGATGAAGAAGAATGACGAGGAAGGTGAATAATGATGAGGAGGAAGTAGAAGATCAAGGCAAAGGGGGTGAGTGAAGAGGTAAGCACAAAAATAAAGAACCCCAAGCCTCACCAAGGAGGAAATGAGAGTGGAAAATGAGAGAGAAGTGAAGTGGGGCATCATTAAGGATTTGGTGGAAGTAGGAGTTGGAGCGAAGCGTGGATGAAATTTTGAAGGAGATAGAAGAAGAAAGCATTGGGAAAGAATATGGCAACATGGGTGGGAATCCCAATTTTTTGGTAGTAAGCTTCCCAAAATTTTGTGTGAATTTAGAGTGGGAAGGGCACTAGTGGTAGCAAAAGGATTTTAATGGGATACATTAATGATCTAAGAAAAGTGCTACGCATGTGATTCCAAAGCACCATACCAACAGAACAACTCCTGGCTATGTCTTCATTTGATGAAGAAGGCGCATATCCCATGAACAAGGAAGATGTTATCTTGGGCATTGAGTCCCATGTGGATGAACTTGAGTTTGAAGTAAGTTAGAGAGCATTGATGAAGGTTCTAGAAACAAAAGGAGTAAATCCCTTGGTGAATGCTTAAAAATTATCAGATGAGTAGGTCTACAACACGCTCAACAAAGTTTTAGTTGAGATTGAGGCAGACTATTTGGAAGGAATGATAAAGTGAGATTCCTAGAGGAGGAATTGGAGAAGGAAAAGAAGGATCTCATTGAGAAGAGAAAGGACTTGAAGCAAGAAGAGCTTATCAACATGTAGTTAAGGCATGAACTGAAAGAGGAGAAAGGCAAGGGTGCGTGAGCGAGATACACAAGAAGATTGAAATGATTATGGGTGTTATTGTTTTAAAGCATCCTGACCTAGCCACCACGAGTAAAAATATGAATCAACCTTGTAGTGTCTGGAGGATTTGACACACATCCTCATGATGGAAAGGTGACCACTTGCCTTAGAGTCTATAGAAGAAGTGTTTGGCATGCCAAGAGAAAGAAGAGAAGATGAAGGTTGTCAAGATTGTTTCTCGATATACTAAACTCCTTGCAGAGGTAAAAGGCCACCACACGTAAGTTACAAAAGTTGCATATGACAACTACTGCGATAGAGATAGAGTGGAAAGCATCTGGTCACCACTCATGAAATGGAACTCAAGGAGTTTCAAGAAAAGAATAAGGGGAACAGGGAAGAAAGAGATAAAATCCTAGCTGAGGTAGAAAATAAGTTAGAAGCTATCGAGACCTTGTGAGGCTCGATCAAAAGCCAGCTAAAGGAATTATACCCCCAGATCACCACATGCAGGATGGATGCGCTTGAGGACTTGGGAAAAAATTGGAAAGTATTGTTGAGACAATGAGTGCCAAAGGGGAGGAATTAAGTTTTGAGGAGGTGAGTGCCTTAGTTAGAGACCTCTATCAGTAAAGCATAGAATGAGGTTGATGCTTGGGAAAAGCTAGAGGCAGAAATAGGGAAGGATTTCCCTCTCCTCCTTAAAAAATAAGCATTTTTCTCATTCATTCTCCCCATTCTTTCATTCTTTCTCCCAATTCTTCATTCCTTCATTCTTTTTTCCCCTATTTGAGAGCCCACCATTCTTTATTCTTTAAAGAGAAGTGTTTCGAGGATGGAGAACAGGTGTAGTGTGGGGTGATGTTGGGCCCAAAATATTGGCTAAGTATAAGAAGGTGTGTGGGCATGGGACCTATTGAAGAAGGGTGCGTGGGTTGAAGGCATGTAGGGAAGGGTTCTAGTAGGGTTTAGTAAAAACACACACATGTGTGTAAGACAAGATAGGTTTTGGGACTTAGCCATATTCGGAGTTCCAGAAACACACGAGAAAGCGTGACCCATCTAGCATGTGGAGTGGATAAGGTGCCATCCTAGCACTATAGGATCAAGAATGGAATATTCCATGCATGTGATGGAAGGATCAAAAGGACATCATTGCAAAGAGTGGAGAGCTCAGATCAAAGGAGGCATGCTCCATTGGAGGACCACTTGGACACTTGGCAACCGATCTGTTACCTCAGAAGGCATGGTAGTGAAGGAAAAAAATCTATATATATGATGCGTGGGTAGTAGTGTGGTGTGTGATGGGAGAAGGTGAGGAGAGAAAAGAGAGGTGGTGGAAGAGAGGTAAAGCTCTACAAAAATATTATGGAGGATTCTATGGGTTGGGATTAGAGGAAATATAGGAGTGATGGCATATTTAGAGGGATGGGTTTATGTTTATCCTTGTAATATGAAGGACATAGTTTAGTTTTTGATGCATGACCTTGCTTTGCATTATTATATGGGTCTTTTATGGCCTTAATGAATGTAATGTGGTTATTGAACTCATTAATATGAATATAAGGTTATGTTCTAAAGCATATATGTGTTCATGAGCATAATCCTAGTGCATTTCCTTTGTGTTATGAAGAATAAGACTAATGAGATCAAGACCTCATTGTGAAAAGTGCCAAAAAGGTCCCGATAAGACTAATGAGATCAAGACCTCATTGTGAAAAGTGCAAAGGCTGATTGACTATAGGAATGTGAATATGATTGGAATGTTGCTAACATTTTTCACATTTCTTAACATACTCATAGCATTTGTGATTGAGGGAAGGCCAATAATAGCCAAGATGAAGAACACGCTTAGCAATGGCTAAGCCACTAAAGTGTCCACCATAAATACCATCATGTACTTCTTAGATAGCATGAGAAGATTCATGGGATTTAAGGCATCAAAGAAGAACACTATAAAATCCACGCTTATAAATAATGGTGCCAAGGATCACATAGTGGTTAGCGACCAAGAAAATACCTCTTAGAATTTTTTTCATAGGTCGGGGGATGACGGGATAAATAATCAAATATTTGGTAATACCAAAGGTCTAATGAATTAGATTAAACAAGATTGGCTTGGGGTAATTCATGGGATGGTTGATCACTATGATAAATGACAACGAAATATTGGATTCCTTTTTTGTCCATGGGATAAGATCTATGATGGATTCCATCATATCATCAAAATGATTAGATGATCAAGGGACAACTTGGATGGTGTAGGAATCAAAGGCTTCAAGAATAATATGAAAAATGTTGTGATATTTTTCAAGGGTATCATTTTAAATTGATACTCACCTGTGATTTTTTTGATTATAAGCTCATAATCCCCATAAATGTCAATAATTTGAACACCTAGAAAGGCGAGTCATTTCAAGACCTAAGATAAGGGCCTTGTACTATACCATATTGTTTGTGCACTCAAAATTGAGTTTTTTTGCAAGGGGAATAGGAGTATCCCAAGGAGGAATGAGAATGATGCCAACACTTCCCCCTTGTTGACACTTAGAGCCATCAAAGAAGAGAGTGAATTTAAGAGTGTCATATTCATGATGAAATTGATTAATGGATTCATCTAGAAAATGCTCATGAGGAAGATGCGAACTAGGAAGGGGGATTCCACTCGTTTATGTCCAGTAATAGCTTGGCCCTTAATAGATTTTTGAGGAATGAACTCGAGGTCAAACTTAGACATGAGCATGAGTCATTCGGTGATTCGATTATTATGATATGGCTTAGAATGCATTGTTTTGAGGAGATGGAAGATAGTAATGACATAGGTCTTATGATTGAGGAGATAGTGTCAAAATTTTGAAGTGGAAAAGAAGAGAATGCAACACAACTTTTCAGCCTTAGTGTAACGAGTTTCACAAATCATGAAGAGTGACTGATATAATAAATGACCTTCTCATGACCTTGATCATCACAATGTGCTAACATAGCTCCTAGAGTATGATTAGTAGTATTGATGTATAGATAAAAGGGCTCCCCTTCACATGAGGTGTGAGAATAGGTGGAGACAAAATATATTGTTGAAGATCATAAAAATCATTTTAATAGTTGTAATTCCAATTGAAGTCTATATCTTTTCAAAGGAGGTGATGAAAGGGTTTGCATAAATCAGCGAGAGTTACAAGATAAAATGACAGATGATTGGAGGTGGCCCTAAAGACTACAAATTTGCTTAAGATTGGAAGGATGAGGCATTTCAATGATTTCCTTAATTTTTACAGTGGTAAACTTTAATTTCCTGATAGAGACGATAAAACCAAGGAGTTTTTCAATTAAGACTCCAAATACACATTTGGTTGGATTGAGATGAAGGTAGAATGAATAAGGAACTCGAAAATGACTTAAAGAATGGATAGATGGTCATGTCAATGGCTAGATTTACCCAAAAGATCATTGAAATATTATTCTATGGTTTTGTGGATGAGATCATGAAAAATGTAACTTATGGCCCACTGATAAGTAGCACCAGAATTTTTCAGACCGAAGGGCATGATGCGGTAACAAAAGGTCCCCTAAGGGGTAATGAAGGAAGTCTTATGTTAGTATTCGGGGAGATAAGAATCTGATTATAACTAGAAAAACCATCCATGAGAGAACAACGTCCTTGGGATACTCCTATTCCCATTACAAACCTGGATCTTATTCCTCCTTGGGATGTGGTGGACCGAAAGGAATAACATCCCCAAATTTGGTTGGTACATAGGTGCCTTATCAAGCCTTCCGATACGGTAGGGAGTGGGAAGGGTGTTGAGTGTGAGAAGATGATACTCCCCTAGTGAGATTTTTTTCATTACTTTATCTAGGAGTTGTCATTGGGAAGTTTGGATGAGGAAATGGATGAGCTGGTGGATGGTGCAGATGAATCATTATTAGGAATGATTACATCATTTGGTCTATAGGTCATGTTGCACATTTTAAAGAGAGGATCGCCCTCCTGGAAGTGTCAAAATATTCCCCTCATGCTCATACTTAAGGCAAAGATGAAGTGTAAAGGGTACCCGAGTGCATGGCCTAAATCCACGGTCGTCAAGTAGAAAATTGTACTGAAATTATCCCTCTATGATGTAAAAGACCTCATGGAGGAACGATATCTCACCTTGACACATATAGGAATAAGCGGGAGAAATGACATCATTGAAAGTGTAAAGGACCATATGTGTCCTGGGCAATGAATGCCTTTGGGATCTTGATCTAATCAAAAGTATGTGATGGAAGGATATTAATGTTTTCCCCACTGTCGATCATGGATCGTCAAATGAATGTATCATTGATATTGGTCGTAATAAATAGGGGAAGGTCGTGTTCTTCCTAGGTGGGATGTCTGAAATTTTTGTATCATCAAATGAGATAGCCACAGAAGAAGTGAGTTCTACTATAAGAGATGTGAATGGTTGAGCCTCATCACTGGATATCGAATATGCTTTAAGCCTTTAGTGAGAGCTTGTCTATAGTCCCGCAAGCTTTGGATGATCTCATAAAGTGACATATTAATAGGGGCTGATGAAGCTGTTTGATGACACTTTGTTCAATGGGCTTAGGGGATGCGAAGATGGAAACCTTAGGTTTCGATGATGTGGTTAACTCCTTAGGAGGAGGAATGGTGATGAAGGTCTTGGATTTTGGTTTAGAGGTTGATTTTGGATCATGTGGAATGGATTGAGTGGTTACCCAAAAACATTGATGAAAAAAGGAGGATTATATTTAGAAGAATGGTCACCCTGAGAGGTGGGATGGCTCGTAAAATTCTATGAAGAATGGGGAATTTTACATTTGGTGGGATGAGGTCAATGTGTATATATTGAATGGAATATGGAAGGAAGAGACTGGATCGATTCAAGAAGAACTCCTTCTTCCTCAATGAGGTTATGGATAATGTCCTCTGGAGTGTTTTGAATTTCTCAAGATCGTGCCCCGAGGTACAATGGTAGGTGCAAATAAGGTTGGAATTGAACCATGATGGATTTTTACTATTTGGGTTAAAGGCCTTGATAGGTGGAAGCGTGATGGTAAAGGTTTTTAGTAAGTGTTAGAAGACCTTTGTATATGACCCAACTAAAGAACTAGAAGATGCCTTGTGAGATATCTTGGTCTTTAAAGAGGAAGTGGATGCTTGGGATAAATTTTGAGTATATTGATGTTTTGGTGGCTTGAATTCGGTTCTGGTTTTGTTTGGTGCCTTAATGTTGAATGGTTTTGGATTGGTGGGATAAAATGTTCTTGGTCCTAATATGGATGATGTTGGATTAGATTGTTTAAATCTAACATCGGTTATAGATTTCATTTCGAGGATGAAATTTTAGGAGGGATGACGAAAATTTTTTGGAGGGTCGGATGGTGGCATCACCGCTGGTACAAGTGTAAGAAGTAGTACTTACTTGATGTAATCTAAGGAGAGTGGAGATTAACTTGATTATGTTGATGAGATGGAGAGAACATTTGAATTCATTACAAGCTGAAGTAATTTTAAGAATTCCTCAAATTATGAAAATGGTGTGGAGGAAGAAGGTGTCATGGATGTGATTACAACAATTGATGTGGGTAAAAGAACAAGAGGGGTAACGGGTATTGATTCTAAGGATGGTATGGTGGGAAAAGGTGGAATGGATATAGGTGAGGTGGAAAAATCTAATGAAGTGGATGTGGTAAGTGATTAAGTAGATGTGATACACAAGGGAGTTGATGGAGGACCAATGTTGGATGTGGAAGTAGGTGGAAATGGTTGTTTCATGAATGTATCAAGAGGCATGAATGATATATTTATGAATGGGGCTCTAGTAGTTATAGGAGTGGATGTCAAGATAGATGTAGGTATGATTGGTGCGGTTATGGGGATAACTGTTAATGGACTTGTGGATGTAGGAATAATATCAAAGGGGGTGGATGTGATCGATGATGAAGGAGAGAAAGTTGTGGATGGGATAGGTTCATGATTAGTAGTGTGAAGAGTGTTTATAGTATGAGCGTTGGATTCTTAGGTTCTAGTAGAAGTGGTATTTTGACTTGGTGTATTATTTGGTAAAGGTATTTGAATATGTCAAGTGGTTGGTTGGGTGAGGCATTTGGATTATCCACTTGAAGATCTCCTTGATTAATGAGTCTGGAAAAATCTTTGAAAGTTTGACATTTCTCTATGTCGTGCCCTCAGACTTGGTGGTACTTGCAATAATGGTCTTCATGATACCACATGGGTTTCAATATTGACTCATCAAATGGTCGGATAGGAGGAAGTGTGATAAGGTTCACTACCATCAACTTATCAAATATTGTACTATATGACTCCTTGTAGTTAGGCGTTGGTCGAGGGCTCATTGTTGATTCCATGTGCTAGATATAGGTGAAGAAGAGGATTTAACGACCAAAAAAATGGCATCCCCTTATATTTTTGTTTTGTGTGGATGATTTAGTAAATTCATGTTTAGGTTTGTTTGATTTTAGTTTTAAATGGCCTTGCTCAAGGGTGCATATTTCAAGTTTGCAAGCCATGGTGAAGGATTAATTCAAGGTTCGGAAAGATTAGATTTGCAAGGTATTTGATATATGATTTGCACATAAACATTAGAAGAGCTCGATGAGATTATTTTATGGGAGAGAGAAGGATAATTAGTGTATAATGTCATGTCATCATGTGATGAAATCTACAATGGACTCGTCTTCAAACTATCGGATGGTGTATAAATCATTTATAGTTATTTTATGCATAGTGTTGATTCAAAAGTGATCTAAGAACAGTAGCGCAAGTTAGGTGAAGGAAAATATCAAATATTGAGGAATACTATTGTACCATTCTAACGCGGGACCAACCAAGGACATGGGAAAAGTGTGAAGCATTAAATATTGATCATGTGCAATAAGGTAACATGCATGTCTAAATGCACAAAGGTGTTGTTTTGGATCCTCTTTTCTATTAAACTTGGTGAATTTTGGTAATTCCCAATGTGGAGGATACGTTTTAATTGGTATGGATGGGTGAATAGGCTCATTACATATTTTATCATATGATAATGAAACTTTGGACCCTAAAGTAGCGGCCTCGAGGTTTTCTAACCTATTCACGAGGGCATGCATGGGATCATTCGAAAAATTCTATTGGGGGATGAGAGGTGGTGGTTGCATATAAGAAGTGGCCATATGATTTTTGGATGAATTTTCAGATGTGTGGGTGTTTGAGTAATTTGATGGGATGAGTATAAGTCATGGGTTGTGATTAAAGGGGTGGTTTTTGAAATATTTTTTTAGAAATGAGAACATGGTATGATTGTTGGGATTGGGTTGGTTGTTGCAGAAAGTGTTGAATGGGAATGTGTGTATGAATGGGTTGAAACTGTTGATGGAATGGATTAGAAACTGAATAATGCAAAGAACCCATAAAATGGGGTTGGGAAGTAATGACATGCATGTGAGATGTGAGAGGGTCATGTTGTTCAAATAGGGGATGTGATGTTTGGGCGTGTTGGTTAGGGACACTAGTGATGATAGTGGCTGAAGAGGTGATAGGGAGGGTAGTGTTTACTTGTTGTGTTGATAGGAGGGATATTGTGAGGAATGGTTGTGACTATCCTGGGTAGTTTGATGAGATGGGGATTGGTAGAAGATGAAGCGAGATCACGTTGGGATGTGGAAAGTTCATTTACCATAAATTGGTTGGTTTTGGATTGGTCTAATAAGAATAAATTTTTTGAAGTGGTGGGCCATCTAGGGGAAGATGAGTTGATTTCCTAAGGAGATAGTCTTAGAGAGCCACCAGATTGGCATCAAGAAGCTCCTAAAATTGCTCATCACCGTGAGGGGCAAGAGGAGGTCCAAAAGGTTTTATTCTAATGGATGGTGGGGTGGTTGGCCTAGACAGGATAGATTGATGATATAAGAATGGGTTGGTCTCACCTAAGGTTGTAGTGTGAACAAAGGGTCCTTGGTGAGAGACATTAATGAGAGGTTGAGTGTCCATGAAAGAAGTAATCAAGGGCATGGATGAGGTAACTATTGTGGTAGATGTTTGTTGAGATGAAGAACTATTTGAAGTGAAGTTTTGTTCCATTTTCTTGGTTGTTGAAAGAGTAACCATGGACATCAAACAAAAAAAAATTAACCAAGAAAGTCAAGAAAATAATTTTTTTTATGTTTTTGATTATCAATAAATTGTGAAAAAGAAAAGGGGATGGATAATGAGTTACCAGAAGAAGGAAGTATATTCTGGTTTCAGTTTTTATGGATAGCGAAGTCTCAGGTGGCTTCTTGTTGGGTGATGAAATCCCAATTAGTCCACCAGGTAGGATGATGTTTAGATGTGTGATTTAGATGCGTGAGGTTTAGTTGTGTGTGATAGAATGTGAGATGTAGAAGGTTAAACCCTACTTAAACTATGTGATCAAGCAGGATGCAAAAATAAAGGTTCTTTTTAAAACCAAATCTAGATGTGATCTTTCGATGAGGAAACACACAAGAAAAGGAAAATATGATGCAAAAAGGAGAAAATAGGGAAAATGAAGAATACCGGATAAATATTTTCCTTCTTATATAAACTTTAAGCAAAGAGCAATCCAAGCGCCTAAACCTAACACGAGAAAGCAAAAAGAAAATCCTTGTGTTGCAGTGTTAGTAAAAGAAAGAAGAAGATTAAATATAGAAAGAAATATAAAAGGACCACTTAAAGGGTGGTCCCACTAGGCGTGCAAAGAATTTCATTGTAGTTTTCTCATTCATTTCAAATTAATGATGTTATCGACTAAAGAAAGCTAAATAACTCAAAGAATGGAGGGTTTATGGTACCTCAAATGCATGATGTGGATGAACGAGCATGAAATGATTGATCCTTGCTTTGAGCTAGATAAATTTGCAAAAGTAGAGAAAAAATGAGTAAATAGTTTATGCGGGGCTGCTGAAAAATATGGCTCAAGAAGCATTATCTTTCTTGGTAGATGTCAACCCTTAGTTTGATAAGAGAAAGTAAAGTAAATGGTAAATAACTAGATAACATGCGCAGAAGGAGATACGTAACAGGATCTAAAACTAATAAAAATAGATGGAAAAGTAGTGATCTAATATAAATGATCTTGAAATAAAATTTACCTTATGGGTCAATGATGACCTAGATCGCATGTAAGTAGGTCGATGGTGACTGTGTGAGAAGATATAGACAACAAAGTGAATATGCAGACTGTAGAGGTATGAGTGCAAACCGAAAGGTACATAAGCCTTTGGATGCGGGGGGATAACCTATAGAAGAATTTTTGGGATAGAAAGGTAGAGAAAAGGATAGAAAAGAGTGATTTTGTTGGGATATTTGACAAGCATGACCTACAGTCAATGACGATCGTGGTGAGTCAATGATGAATGTAGTAGATTAGGATAAGGTCAAAGGTAGATGGATGGAAAAGGCAACCTGCAAGCAAGGAAGCTAGAAAATAATTCTTAAAATTAAGCTCGACGAGTGTTGTTGGAGATGATCGGTCTTGAAAAATGTTAGATGCAAGTAAGACAACAATAATATAACAATATCTCGAATAAAAAAACACAAAAACATTGAGAATCTCATGAAGGGTGTTTGCGAACAATGCAAACACATTGAAAGGATGTCTAAGAAGTCTGTAATTGTTGCGGGAATGCTCAAGCATGAGAGAAATTTCACAAAGTCATAAGAAATCTCGAATGTTTGTATGCATCTTGTTTTCTTTTGGAAAGGAAGAACTCATTTTTATAGGGTCGATAATGATTGGGGTTGGTCACCGCCGACTACGGTGAAACTTTTTCCCAATAGGATTGATTTTTTATTTTTTTTTCTGGATTTCATGTTTTTAAGGATGGGAAAAGTGCTTTAAAGCTTGTAGGGGAAGAGGTTGTTTAGGGATGTGTCATGGGTAGTTAGGGGATAAAGATAGGTAGGATAAAAGATAGGAAAAAGCATAGGGATGTAGATTTAGGATAAAAGCATCCTAAAAGGAAAGTCCATTAGGGAATAATGGATATTAATTAATTAATTAAAATTAATCAATTAATGTTTATTAATAAATATTAAATGTTATGGGAATTTAATTGGGCATTTAATTAAATTAAGGGATTTTAGCTAAGACCATGGTAAAATATACACACACATGTAGACAAGGGTAGAGATACCGAATTTAGGTGTCTACAGGTGTGATAGATGTTTTTACCACATTATCCTTATGATTCCATTGTTGAGGATGATAATGTTGCTAATGAAATTACTTTTGGTGATGTGTGCATGATGGAATTTTCTGATCACTCACCATGGGAGCCACCTTAATCGATTTGTTATATTCTAGAATCTGTGGAGGATTTTTGGAAATGTATAAACTAGGTTTATGCTTGCCCTTCCCTAATCATGATGACATATATATGGTCCAATCATTTTAATTACCAAATCATGATTTTGATTATTTAAGAGCTATGATGATTAATAAATATGATGGTGCGATCCCTTCGGAAGAAGACATGCAATTTTCAATGAATGCATTTGTGGCTCAAGAAAAGTATTTTAATCTTTGGAGTAGACAAGTCAAAGTATATGCTCCTATTACTAAACCAAAGGTACCTCGCTTGACAAACATCCCAAAAATACTCCCAAAATGGATGTTCCCAATAAGGGTCCTTCCATTGCTACAAGACCAAGTTCCTCTACTTCTTCTCAAGTAGTGAAGGATAAAATTCCATCACGTAAAGATATCCCCTACCCTCAAATTCACCCTTGCTCAAGTATATGGTATGTGACATGGCTCAAATATTGAGTCAAATAAATATCACTATTCCAATTTTTGAGCTACTCAGGATTCCCAAGCACAATAAAGGGTCATTTGAATAATTTGTAATAAAAGAGGATGTAGTTGTGCAAAAGAGGGAAGTTAATAATGAAGTGGTTCCTCCTACCATAGCTGAAATTGATGTGGCAAAGGAACAAGAAAGCATGGAGGATCCCTCTGAGGTGTATTTGGGTACTTATTTGGTTGAATCAAAAATATATGTAGACCCTTTCTTCACTACTTTGATTGTCAATGAGAGGCTTCTCCATAACTATATGTTTTCTCTAGGAGCTTCATGCAATACTATGCCTTTAGAGGTTATGAATGAATTTGACATTAATATAATAGCATCTTATGGGAGATGTTTTTCCATGGACTAGCATCTTATGGGAGATGTTTTTCCATGGACTCTAGAGAGGTACCCATTGTGGGGTATGTCAAATGGTTGATAGTACAACTTGTTGCTTATCATGGAAAATACCTTACCATGAATGTGGTCATATTAGATTGCCCTGCTAAATAGGGAATCTTATTGTCAAGAAAGTGGGTAGTTGTTGTGGGATGAAGTATTTAAATGGATGTCTTATGCTACTATACCATTGGAGGAAAGCTGGTCAAATTGCATGGAGAAAATAAAATGCTCCATCTTATTGAGGATCCCATGAATGCCTCTTATGAAGTGTTGTTCGTTGATATAGATTTGGGTAACGACATTGGCTACGTAGATTTTAAAATCACTTGCATAAATATTTATGTAAATCATTAAGAGGCCAATGTTTCCTAGATCATGATATTTTATGGGGCATGTTGTAAATTTGGGAATGGAGTGGAGTAGCTTTTCCATCACCAAATCAAGAATCAAGCTAACTTCTCTTTCAAGTTAAAATTTGAATGAACTAACAATATTGTTGAGTATGAAGCATTATTGCTTGGCCTAAGGGTTTGCATGGAAGCATGGAATTAAGGACATCATTGTCAAGGAGACTCTAAGTTAGTAGTGAAAAATTAGAAAATTATATGCTACCAAGAATCAAAGGTAAATACAGATAAAACATGCAGTATGGGATCTCATTGACATGTTTGCTTCTTTTAATATCCTATACCATGAGAGATCCCAGATCTGTAGCTTGGTGATAGATTGGAAGTATTGTCTTCTCAATTTGAAAATGAATTGGCATCACCTTATTTCCATTATGAAGTTCTAGGAAGGCCATTAATACTGCAGACAACATTCAACATTTGTAAGTTTTGAGGATGATGCTCAAATCAATAGGTTTTTAACTTGCAAAGAAGAGTTTTCTAATCAGATCATTGATCTCAAGCATATGGTAGAATTTTTTTAAGGTAGGGGACTATTTTTTTAAAATACATAACATGGTTAAAAGCTAGTACCATCCCTCATGGATTGGTTAGTCTCGAGTCAAACTTTAACAATGTTGACAGGTTTATTAAAAAAATATCTCTGCATATAGGGATGTTGAGGAGTGCAATTTGGGAACCCCTGAGAATCCTAGAAAGGTTTTATTGGGTTGTAGAATGAGAAAGGAAGAAAAGCTATCCTATACCAAGTTATTGAAAATTTACCAAGAATGTCGGCATGATCATACTCGGAATCGAAGGCATATAGAGAAGATTTGTTTCAACACAAAATACCATTAGAACCCCATTCCAAGCCCTTTAGACATAAATAGAGGCCTATCGACCCTATCCTTGCAAACAAAATGAAAGAATATTTTATGAAACTGGGGAAGGAGGGATCATATGTCCTATCAGATATTCTTCTTGGGTGCCTAATCTTGTGTCATAGAGAAAAATAACGGGGACATCCACTTTGTGTATATTTTAGAAATATGAACAAGGCATCTCTTAAGGATAATTACCCACTCCTAACATGGACAATATGTTGCAAAAGGTCAATAGATCAGAAATTCTATCTACATTGGATGGTTTTTCTGAATATAACCAAGTAGTAGTAAAGAAATCAGAACAATTTAAAACTACTTTTACTACCCCATGGGGAACATATGTTTATGCTAGGATGCCTTTCAAACTAATAAACACGGGGAAATTTTTAGAGAGCTATGGATGTGGCTTTTTGGTTTTATCAATGACTTTATAGTAGTATATCAGGATGATGTAAGCGCTTTTTAGAAAAAGGGTGATCACTTGGGACACCTCGAAAATATGTTGCTCAAGTGCAAGGAATATGGGATTTCATTAAATCCCAATAAGTTCCATTTTGGAGTCCAAAAGAAAATTTATTAGGGCATATAGTATCAAAAGAAGGGGTCATGATAGATCCTAAAAGAGTGGAGGCAATTGGTAAGGTTCCTATTCCGTGTCTAAAAAGGGTATTCAATTTTTCTTCAAACAGATAAAAATTTCAGGAGCTTTATCTCAAAATTTGTTGAGATTACTATTCCTATTACAAATATGCTAAAGAAAGATCAAAGTTATCAAATGGGCGAAGGAGATGTTCAATAATTTAATGGGATAAAGGAAGTACTTAAATCTATTCCCACATTGGCTAGTCAAGATTATAAAAAGGCATTCCAAATGTTTTCCTTTTCATTCCAAATGTTTTCCTTTGCTTCAAAAACACAATTGTTTCTATGTTGTTACAAAAGTATTATGAGGGGCACAAGAAGCCCATTTCTTTCTTTAGAAAATCCTGCAGTAGGAGCTGAAATAAAATATTCCATCATGGAGAAGCAAGCCTTTTCCTTAGTAAGAGCCACCAAAATATTTAGACCTTATATCTTAAGCTCAAAGGTTGTGGCTTATGTTCCCCATACAATGGTGAAATATATTTATCAAAAATGGAGATATCAAGTAAAAGATGTCGTTGGGTAAATAAATTGCAAGAGTATGACATGGATATCCAGACAACCAAGTTGGTTAGAGATTTGAGCTTAGAAACATTAATGGATGAAATTAATTTGTAGGTGATGGAAGTACATGTTGTTGAAGAAGGTGGGTTGGACCCTCATAAGAAGGTAATAAAATCAATTTGGTACAAGGATATAGTCTACTATTTGAATAATTTGAATTTTCTTGGGCACTTAGATAAGAACAAAAGAAGGACACTCAAACTAGATTCCCAAAAGCATATCCTAATTAATCATGGGTTAGCTTGGAAGAATCCATATGGTTTTTACTTAGATATAACACTAAAGGAATCTCATAGGATAATTGTAGAGTCCGTGGGGAGTATGTGGGTTCATTTCACTTTGGTAGGGTCATTATTCATAACATTCTAAGGGAATGATATTGGTGGCCTTTACTATTCAAATATGTTTCTGTGTTGGTTAGAAAATGTGAAAGCCACAACACTTTTCCGGAATATTGAAATATTCAAGTGCCTTACCTCTACAACATGTGGCAATATAAGCCCATTTCAAACAATGGGAATGGATCTTATTGGAGAGATATCTTATTCCTCGAGTGCTAAACACAAATAGATACTTGATCCATAGGGATTCAGAAAAGACTCCACTTCATCAAATTCAACTAGTACAAAAAGAAAAAGTTAGGAAATGAGAAGTAGTACAGCAAAGTTACAAAACCACCCCTCATGTGCGAGTGGCGGTTGTGTAACTTCTAGTTTACATATCTTGTGATCTTGTCACTTAACATGGAAAAAAATAAAATAGATCTCAAAGGATGCAAATGTGACCTTATTTGGACATAGCTTCCCACTCTCTAGTGCATGGGAGGACATGGGAAGAAAGTGGGAATTCAAGAATTTGATTCATAGGAGAAGTGAGCAAAGATCTTGATCTTTGGAATTGGATTGTAGAAGTAAGGAATGTGCAAAGAACAAAGTAGCCAAGTAAATAAGGGAAGATTTTTACATTGTTGTCTTCCACTCCTCTTGTTTTAATATGTATCTTTTTATTTTATAATTGGCGATACATAAAAAAGGAAGAAAGATAAATTTTTCCTTCTCATTGGTTTTCCCTCAACTTGGGGGTTTCTAGGATAAAATTTTGTGTTATCGAGTTTTGAATTCTATGTTTCTCTACAAATAGTTCTAAGCACAAAATAATCAGTCACTAACTCGAAGAAAATATGTCATTTTTGAATTTGGAAGTAGAACAATAATTTGTAATAAATTGTGGTCTTGTAAATTCCAAAGTTAGAGGTTAACAAATCATTTTGGTATCGAGCTGATTATATATCCAATATTGTGGTATGTGTTCTCGTGATTTTTATGATAGTGAAAAGGTCCAAAGGAAAATAATTTTTACCTTGCGAACCATATATTTCTACAAAGAAGTGGAAACAGAAAAAAGCTGGTTGTAAATTCCACAAATTTAGAGGTTTACATATCAATACTTGGTTGCCACAGACTACTTTACCAAAGGGGTTAAGGCCATCCCCATTAAGAAGGAAACACATAAAGTGTTCATGTATTTCTTCCTCAAAAATTTAATTTTTAGATTTGGAGTGCATGTTAAGATAGTTGCAGATAATTTCATGAGCTTCATATCTAATCCATTGGCTAAAATTTGCCAAGATTATGGAATTAACTTGGATTATTCTTCAAACTATAATCCTCAAGGGAATGGCCAGGGAAGAATCAAGCAAAAAAATTTCTTAAAATTCTCATAAGGACACTTAATACAAACAAGAAGAAGTGGGGTGAACAACTCAAGTTTGCACTATGGGCAGATAGAGTAACCACTAAAAGATCTACTAGGAAAATTCCTTTTGAGTTAGTTTACGAGATTGAGACCCTTCTACCTTTGAATTTTCTTCTTTTGGATTACTATTTCATGCAATGATGGAAGATGAGGAATAATTGGGCCCTTATGAAACAAGAATTAACCAAATCATGAAGTTGGATGAAGAAAGAAGAGAGTCCCATCAGAAGCATGTCAAGTTCAAAGAAAATCTCAAAAGGATATTTGGCAAGAAAGTTACTCCTAGAACCTTCAGTGTTGGAGACCTAGTCTTTTATTATGGGATAGTAGACATGAAGAGAAGGGTAAAAATGGTAAATTTGATTTCTGTGGATGGGACCCTATTCCATTGATATTAGAATTAGTGAGCATACTTTCTTTTCAGAAGGATCGGAAGGAAATTTATTGGAGTTTCTGTCAACAATAAGCATCTTAAGCACTTCTTAGATTAATTTGAATACTCGGGTATGACCTTGTAAAATTTATAGTTTTTATCATTTTTATTTTTATTTTCCTTTTGCGCTTTGGTCTACAAAGAACCATGTTCTCCTATTTGTCGGTATTGTGTTACGTATTTGCTCAAGACCATGTGTGTGTTTTTCTTATGACTCCGTTACCCAATAGGCTAGGCACTTGGTCTTTCTATGTTTTTTTCTATTTCTTGTGGCACCCACAAGGGTTCCTATCCGATTTGGAGCTGATGTTGGCACTCATTTTGATCTTGTACCTTGAATTGTAATGTTCTTCCTTTAAGTCTATATCTTGTTTTTCAGAACTATGTAATGTGTAAAACATGTGTACTGTAAGACCAAAAAAATATTAAGCCAAGAAATTGATGTATTCTTGTGATAATCAGGACTGAAATTTCCTTATTTATTCATACATGTATGACTGTGCTTATGTAAAATGAATTGCTTTAAAATCCAACAAACCAGTTGTATAAATCCCTTGACAAAGTTTTCTATGTGATCATCCAATCTAGTCCTTATGCATAATGTAATACTTCCTCGATAAGCGATAATGTGGCATCTCCTTATTTGTTTCATGGTAAGGAACTTTTTTATCATTTGGAATGCTATGTAAAAGTGAAAAGCATAAAAATAACTTCTGGGCACGATGAGGGAATATTCTAAGGAATATTCATTATGTGGGATACAAAATGCAAATATGTCCTCATTCCCCCAAAGGGACACATGGTGTAAGGATATTGGAGCACGCTTATCGGGAATTTTATTGAGTGTTATACATTGAAATTAAAATTGTAAGGTAAAGGTTTAAAATTTGGCCGAATGATTCAATATCCACACTTTCAAATTAAGTTTTTTTGATACTGAAAGGGCTGTGAATTTGCATCATAAAGAGTAGAAATCAATTGAAGGTGAATGGATGGATCAAGGAAGATGAGTTTCTTGGTGTGAATAGAACATTAAGGAATCTACGAAAACGTGTAAGTATCTTAAACACTTTATTGATGTGTTATTCTTATACTCGAGATAATTATAAAATCCTTTTATTATCAAAAGGATAAAATTTTAAGCAATTTTGAAGGCAAGATGAGATCAATAGATACCAGAACCCATGTCACAAGATATTTAGATAAGGTGACAAATACTAATTTTTACGAATTGAGACTTAGTTGATTTCTTACGATGGTTGCATGCTCATGGGAGAAGTGATTATATAGTGTCCATTAATGCCAATAACATTTCCACATTTGCAGCTTTCCCACCATCTATACATTTCCCCGAGTTAGTATGGATTTGTGTTGAGAATTATGACCTAGAAAAGATGGTGGTTTTGGATGGAAGTGGTGAAGCAAAGTGCTTACATTAACACCGAGCATTCTAATTAATGTTAGGGCTTCTTAAATTTGATAATCCCATAGAATTTGACATTCCAAAGGCATTAAATCTATACAATTTTGAGCTTACTTGATTATGCCAAGGTTATGAGGTCTCATTGGTTAATAAATGACAAAAGAGATTCTACTAGATTCCCAAAAGACTAATCAGATCACACTTTGTAATAGAGGTCGAGGATATTATCACTTTTTTAAGTAGGATTGTTGGTCTGAAAATAGTGTATGGTTTCCAAGATTGTATGTGCCCTTATATAAGTATTATCCTAGATTCCCGAGAAAATTTGTCGGACAACCTTTATAGCCATAACCATCCATGAACAAATTTTTGTGATAACTATAAAAGAACAAATAAAGAATTACTTATAATTGTGAATTTTATATGATGTCATACTTGATCTATAACATTGCATGTCATAATAATTTCCCTAGTCTCCCACAAGCTAGTGAGATTTAAAGATCACAAAGTATATGATGTTTATCCCAAAATGAACTTGGATAAGCTGGAACAAGAACTTTAGAAGGGTAAATGATGCATTCTTTGCACCTATCATATGCCTCTTTAGGCCAGAGTGGGAACAATATAGACTATCTGTTGAGGCTAAAAGAGTGATACAATAGTATGGGTGTTATTTTATCTAGTTCATATTCTTCACTTACATCAGGGCAAGTGGTTTTGAAGGTCACTTATTCATGTTGCCCAGGTACCTAGATGATAAATGGGCCCTCCTATAACTTTCAAGGTAATTGGAAGTGGTACACAAACTAATTGCAGAAAGCATAAGACCAAAATTAAGTTTTTGTCAAGATAGGAATATATTCATTTCAACAAATGCAAAATCCAAAATTTTGGAGGAAGAGATGAACAGTATCAATTGGACACATTCGAGCCAAGACCAAAATATGACATCAGGTGGGTTATATGTTTTGATTATGATCATCATTTAAAATACTATTGGATGAATTTTAGGGATGAGGAGGAGGTTAGATTGAGGGATTTCTCTAGGATGACTCTTAGACAAATTATTGACTTCAAAATTGTAGTTGTCCCTTAAGGGATGAATGATGAAAATAAGTTGGTAAGCCAAAGCACTATCATGATAAAAAAATTGAGTCATTTCCAATTACATCTTTAGATTGGGAAGAAGTGGAATCAACCAACTTACATGCTAAGATAGCTAATGTAATGAGAATAATGTTATCCTGGTTGAAAATGAAGGGTATGGACTTATCTCTTCAAAATAAAAAAGTGCTAAATGAATTCAGGGATTTGGGAATTTTAGATGGAGATCTCCCTCCTTTAAGAGAGGGCTGATAAAATTTACCCATTGGATGTAAAATCACCTAAATCACCCTCTAAAAGGTCAACTTCAAGGATCATTGATGAATAGACTACTACCACTATTAGAACATGAACTTCGATGTCACTTTAACCTAAAAGGTTAAGGGGATGCTTTTGAAAGCAATGAAAGATGCCCCCATAACAAAGGTAATTCCATTATTCTGCACCAAGGGGAAAAACACTTCAAATCTTAGGACTCCAATGGTGATTCTGCTAGGGTCATCTAGTGTAGGAAAAAGAATGAGAGGGTTCATAGCAAGTATTGATCCTCAACTCAGAGTATAGAGTGCTAAGGAAAAGGAAGGGGCTGAGGTTAAATATTTTGAAAGATATGCTAAAAGGGAAAAGGTAATACCTCCATTGGTGAGGGACACATAAGCTTCAAGTATATTAGTCATAAAGAGACATATTCATAAAAGTAGAGAGCTAGAAGTGATTGACCCTACACCATTCACCGAAGATCAACAAAACCTCATTACAAAATTTTCCAAGTAAGTATTTATGACACATGTAGAGGAAAGTTCCCTTATTGCTTCATCAACACCATAAAGGTCACAATTTCAACATCAATATCTAAATCAATAAATAGAGGGCTCTATCTAAATAATGAATTATTTAGTTCTTGGAGAGGAAATAAAGAAATGATATCGAGAGGGTCAAATTTTGATAGCCCTTTTTTTTGCTTTTATAACAAGCATTTTATCTTTTAGATTAGGTAAAGTGGACTCAAGTCCTAGTTCAACTATCCTAAACAAGTTTAGGATCGTCAAAATTAATAAATCGATTCCCTACTCCCCTTTTTTCAATTAAATCTAACTTATATTTCCTCTATCTCATTTACATCAATATCTAATAGCCCTGACTCTCCCTATGATGGGGGTTCGAATCGACTAAGATGAATTAAAAAGGATTAAGCACTGGGAGATAGGTATTTTGATCTATTGGCAACTAGAATAGAATTTTTCTTCACAAAAATAAGCTCTGCTAGATTGATATTAGGTTCAGTTATGGAGGAAAGGGTTGATGGTGCTCCCATAAGTATTCGGCCCATAGAAACCATGGAAGAACTAGAACAAAATGGGTAAGAGGTTTTCAATTAGAAAGGCAAGATTTTTCCAAAGCCACACCAACTCAAGAACAAGTGAATGTACCAATTGAAGTGGTGAATGTACCAATTGAAGTGATGGATGTGGAATCAATATAGGATACCCATGCACCAAATTTTCTAGTTTGACACATGAGGCACCCATAGTGGGGGATAATATGTTTCTCTAATGAAAATTCAAATGATAAAGACTCCTTAGCCACAAATTTATGAATCGGGTATCTGATTCAAAGTGTTCAAGTTGAAAGTGCAAAGATCTTAGTAAGATAAGAGGAACTAGTAAGTCAATAGGTTACAATTAAACCATCCTGAGAAGTTATTGTTTCCATAGAACATCGGCCTCAAAAGGAGGAAAGAAATGAAAAGGTTGAAGAACCACCCAAGAGTACAAGCCCTACCAAAGAGGTTTTGATAAAAACTCTAAAAGTAACTTGCTTGTCCAAATAGAGAGACTAGAGATAAGGAGGATACACTAATTAGTTACAAGATCCAAGAATCAGTCATTAGGTCTCAAAATAAAAAACAAAAGGAAGAGAAGCTATAAGTGAAGGATTTTCATATTGAGAACAAGGAACCAATAGTGGAGTTAGAAGGTTCACATGCAAACAATCCATTATTACAGAAACCCGAGACACATCTAAGGACATAGTTGTTTTTTTTTAGCCACAACAAGGAGCAAGTGTGGGAAATACCCCTACAATTCTGGGTGGTTGGGAACACTCCTTCCAAGGAAGGAGAAGGAAATAGTTTAGGTGGAAACAATGGATATTAGAAGTATTGTGTTCTCAAAACCTGTAAAAACTCCCAAGAGGGCTAAAATCCTGACCAAAACTCATGTAGATCAGCAAGGATTTAGAAATTTGGAGGTGGCTACCCCACAAGAAGTTAAATTGAAGAGTGAAATTCCACTAAGTGACTACCAAGTCACACATATCCCACTAGGGAAGCCTACCAGAGAAATATTGTAGAAGGATTTCACGGTAGTTGTTGGTGCTTCGATACAAAGGAGTTGATGAGGACAATGAGACAAAAACAACTAAAAGAGAAAAATGAAATATTGTCCGATTATGCATAGAAATGGATATAACTCCCTATGGATGGGTAGGAGATTATTACTTCTATAATATCGAAGCCACGAAAGAAGTTGACGAGCTAGGGAAGTAGTTGGTGTTGTGGACAAGTGGAAGGAAGAGTTGTCTGAAAATGGAAATAAAACTATAAAAGAAAAAGTGATATGTTATAACCAACTCGTTGAAATTATCAAAACAACTTGAAAAATTTGGGGATGAGTTGTAATACTAGGGGAATCCTTCCAAAATGGAGGCACTAACTCAATTAGATGATTAATTGGTGAAAGATGAACATTGGTTCACCTAGGTTTGATTCATATAGGGAAAGGGTGCTAAAACAAAGAAGGGTGTCCACCAATATGCCTAAATAGAAACAAGCCAATCTATTATCCAAAGCTTTGATATTCTAAGATATACTGAAAACAAGAGAATGAATATTTACAATCTTCCACACCTCTCGGATGTACAATACTTTCTTTCTCTCAAGATTTTTCTTCTCCTCCAAGAATTCTCTCTCTCACCAACTTTTGCAAGTTCTTCTTAATTCTTGTTAATACTTACTTCTAAACCCTAGCTTTTTATGCTTATATAGTCATTTATAGACTTAGGGCACTTAGCCATGTAATTACAATCAATAGATATACTTTAATGCTAAAAATAGATCTAATTCCCGAGAGTTAATTAAAACATCCTCGCATAGGTAACCGATGTCGGTTAGCCCTAACCGATGTCGGTTCCTCCTTGCCTGACCGATGTCGGTCTAGGTGACCGATGTTGGTCCCCCTAACCGATGATGGTTACTTGTTTTTCCAGCAAGTTTCACATTGCATGCTAATCTAAAGTAATTGAGCTCCACAAACTCAACAATCTCCCACTTGGAGATTAATTACTACACCATACATGTACAACATCATTCTTGGATCCTTCCTTAGCTTTGTTTCTTCCTCTTAAGTCTCAAACTTGAAGACCAACAAAGAAGTGGAGTGTAGCTCCAACTTCTCCTTTGCTAATGGCTTTGTTAGCATATCCACAAGGGTTCTTGCTCGTATGAATCTTTTCCAGATTCAATTTTCCATCCTTCAATACCTATCATATGAAGTGATACCTCAATTGAATGTGTTTCATTCTCGAATGAAACGTTGAGTTCTTTCCAAATGAATTACACTCTAATTGTCACTGAACAATTTACAATCATCTTTCTCCTTTCCCAACTCTTCCATGAACCTACTCATCCATATCATCTCCTTGCTAGCCTCTGTAGCTGCAACATACTCTGCCTCTGTAGTAGACAAAGCCACAACCTTCTACAATCTTGAAATCTAGCTAAGCTGTCATCCCCCTACTTGTGAAAATATATCGGTAGTAGTGCTCCTCTACCATCAGATCTCAGCCATATCCGAATCAACATAGCCACATAATGAAATATCAAACCTCCATAGCATAGCTGCATGCTAGATGTCCCTTTCAAATACATGAGTATCCATTGGATTACTTTCAATGCTCTTTACTGGATTGGCCATATATCTACTCATGACTCCCACTTTACTATGTAATGTTGCAGTGCAGTACAAACCATAGCATACATGAGACTCCCAACTTCTTGAAGCATATGGCACTTGTGTCATGTATTTGACCTCCTCATGTGATGATGGACATTGATCTTTTCTCAATTTGAAGTGTCCAGCCATAGGTGTACTAATAGGTTTTGCATTCTACATGTTGAACCTTTCTAACACCTTGTAGATATAATCCTCTGAGACAAATACAATTTCTTGTTTTTCTGTCTCTGTGTATTTGCATGCCAAGGATTCTTTTTGCAGCTCCTAAATCCTTCATAGAAAATGTGTGAGCTAGCTTTCCCTTAAGCTCACCAATGTCTACATACTAGATCTGTAATAAGCATATCATCCACATACAATAACAAAATAATATAGCTCCCATTTTCAAGCTTCTTGAAATAAACACAATGGTTAGATTCACATCTCAAGTAACCATGCTCATGCATAAAACTATCAAACCTCATGTACCATTGCCTTGGAGCTTGCTTGAGCCCATATAGGCTCTTTTTCAACTTGCACACTAATTTCTCCTTACCCTTGACTTCATACCCAAGTGGTTGTTGCATATAAATCTCTTCATCAAATCACCATGAAGGAAATTCATCTTCACATCTAGTTTCTCTAAATGCAAATCTTCTACTGTAACTAAACTCAATACAGTATGAATAGAAGTCATCTTAACAACAGGAGAAAATATTTCACCAAAGTCAATACCTACTTTCTGTGTAAATCCCTTTACTACAAGCCTTGCCTTGTACCTTTTTTATCCACCCTCTTCTTCCTTGATCTGTAAACCCACTTGTTCTGCAATGTTCCTCTTACCTGCTTGGCAACTTAACCAAATCCCAAGTCTGGTTCTGTTCCAAGGAGTCCATCTCCTCATCCATGTCATGCTCCCCTTTGGACGTGGGTCTTATCTGCATTGCTTCTTCAAAACTCTCTGGTTCACCATTATCAGTCAATAATAAATAAAATAGAGAAGGTGTAAATCTTTTTGGAGGTTTACTTACCCTTTGTGACCTTCTCACAGGATTTTGGGGTATTGAGGAGGCTCAATCTGGACCTCCTGGACATTTGTATCCAAATTTGACAATGGTGACCGATGTTGGTCACCTATAACCGATTCGGTTACGCTAACCGATGTCGGTTTGGCTCTTTGTAACCGATCGGATTTTTTTGTTGACGTGATGTCGGTCGGGGGTAAGCGACACATTCTTTGTGTAACCCTATAGGTAATACTTTTAAATATAAGAGTTCATTTTCATTCACAAACTTCTCAATTGGTTCATCCTTGGGTACCAAAATTTGATCCATGTACATTCTCTTTTCATTCCATTCAACATCACGACTCTAATAATTTTAGAATTCTCTAAATCCCAAAAATAGAATCCGAAATCACCAGATCCATAACCAATGAAAGTGCATCTCTTGGATTTTGCATCCAACTTTTTCCTATTTTCCTTATCAACATGCACAAAAGCTTTTGAACCAAAAACTTTAAGAAAAGAAAGATCTACCTCTTTTCTGGTCCAAGCTTCCTATGGTATTCCTCCATCTAGTGAACTTGAAGGCCCATGGTTAATCAAATAAATTGTTGTATCAATTGCTTCTACCCAAAACTGTAAGGGCAATCAGAATGTATCCTCATACTTCTAGCACGTTCCATGATTTGTCATGTTCATTCTTTCTACAACACCATTCTCTGTGGTGTTCTTGGAACCATTCTTTCTCTACGTATCCCATTCATTGAACAATAATCATTGAAATCCTTGCTACAAGTATTCACCACCATTTTCAGATCTAAGGCACTTTAACTTTGAATTTGATTCATTCTCAATAAGGGCTTTCCATCTTTTAAAAGTCTCAAAAACATCAGATTTATGTTTAATACAATAAACCCATACCTTTCTTGTAGCATCATCAATGAAAGTAACATAATATTGGGATCCTCCATGAGAAGCTACTGAGTTGGTCCCCACACATCTGAGTGTACAAGCTCAATTTTTTCTCCTTCTTAGTTGCCCCAACTTGAGAAATCTCACTCTCTTTTGCTTTCCAAAGACACAATGCTCACAGAAATCAAGATCTAAATCTTTCAAATCTGATAACTTACCCTTAGCCTTTAAGATTTGCATTCCTTTTTGACTCATATGGCCAATGATTATGCCACATGCATGCATCTGAATCTGAAGTAGATAATGCAGAAAAGGAATCAATAACACAGGTAGATAAATATAATGTTCCTACCTTCTTACCTCTTGCCACAACAAAAGCACCCTTGGTGACTTTCAAGAGTCTCTGTAAAAGTAACCATGCAACCAGATTCACCTAGTTGCCCTATAGAAATAAGATTCCTCTGAGGCTTGGCACATGCCTCACATCTTTCAATACCCATGTATTTCCATTCTGTAATTTTAGATGAACTTCCCCTTTACCAATAATACTGCAAGGTTCATCATCACCCAAATAAACATGCCCAAAATTTCCCTGGACATAATTTTTGAAATAACCCTTATTAGGGGTTGCATGGAAAGAAGCTCTTGAATCTAAAACCCATGATTCAATTCTATTATCTAAAGAAAGAATAAGAGCATCTTGCATTACCTCTGATGTAACAAGATTTTCTTCTTTACCTTTTTCTGGTTGTTGGTTCTCTTTATCCTTTGACCAACAATCTTTCTTTGCATGTCCTTTCTTTCCACATTTCAACAAGTAATTCCCTTACTTCTGGATTTAGATCTGTTATCCCTTGACTTTGATTTCCCATTACTCTTACTCTTGGATCTCTCTTTTGCCTACCCTGCTTTCTACATTCAAAGCATTCCCAGATGATGATTCCTTTGTACTCTTCTATGAATTTCTTCATTCAAGATTATACTAACCACATCATCAAACTTCAAAATATTATTAGCAGATGTTGTATTACTAACAACCATTACCAAGTTATCCCAACTATTAGGAAAAGAACATAAGAATAAAAGTGCTTTCACTTCATCATCAAATGGTATATCAACCGATTTTAACTGATTTACAATAGATCTGAAATCATTCAAATGACTAGATGTAGATCCACCTTCATGCATCTTAGAACTAAATAGTTTCTTCATCAAATAAAATTTATTTGAAGCACTAGGTTTTTCATATAAATTAGCAAGAGATTTCATTAACTCTATCGTAGAAGTCACTTTTGTAATATTGGAAGCCATGGATTCTTCCAGGCTCAATCTTATAGATCCCAAAGCCTTTTTGTCAAGAATCTTCCATTCTTCATCAGTCATCTTCGTAGGTCTAGACTTCTCATCCAATGGTAAATACAAATCTCTTTGATACAGATAATCCTCAATCTGCATCTTCCATAATTGATAATTTTGGTCGTCAAATTTCTCTACCTTGTATTTTTTTCTTTTGCCATTGTTGTAGCTCCCACTCAATCAAAAAACCCTCTGTGAGTAAATTTGTCAACACACAAAACCCAAAAAAAATCTATGATACTAGTTGTTGGGGTTAGCACACCGGTTGTACAGAATAATATATCAGATCTAAGCATACATGCAAATAAAAGTGGATATTCTACCGAAGAAATATACAAAACAAGAGATATAAATCAACACCAGATTTAACGTGGTTCACCCTAGTGTGGGCTACGTCCACCAAGAAACAAGCCAATCTATTATCAAAGCTTTGACAAGATATACTAATGAAGATTTACAATCTTCCACACCTCTCAGATGTACAATACTTTCTTTCTCTCAAGATTTTTGCTTCATCACCAAGAATTCTCTCTCTCACCAAATTTTTCAAGTTCTTCTTAATTCTTGTTAATAATTACTTCTAAACCCTAGCTTTTCATGCTTATATAGTCATTTATAGACTTAGGGCACTTAGCCATGCAATTACAATCAATAGATATACTTTAATGCTAAAAATAGATCTAATTCCCGAGAGTTAATTAAAATAGTCCTAGGTGACCGATGTCGGTTCCCCCTAACCCGATGCGATTCTTATGTTTTCAACAAGTTTCACATTACATGCTAATTTGAAGTAATTGAGCACCCTACGGGAGAGTGGTGAAATGTCAACAGGGATCCCCATCATGAAAAAATGTATACATCTATGGGAATCTCCTTCTCTTCTATTTCTTCATCAAAAATAGAGGAGACATGTTAATAGTGTTTTTAGTGATAACGAGGTTTGCATCGAATCCAAAAAAATCAACTACTCGGGAGTCTTTTGATCCTCCCAGTAGAACAAGTGATAATACATAACTTGGAAGGTAGAGAAAAATGGGCTCATCTTAACCATCCTTATTATCAATGTCACTTGAACAACACAAGTTGTAAGTGGCCCATCGGTCTCCATCTGGTCTTCAATCTCAAATATCATTCTTACGAATGCTTCATCAGGGCCCAAAAGATCAAAGACCAAGTTCAAAGTCTCTAAAGAGAGTGCCTACAAACTATCCCCTAGTTATACTTCTTCCATTATGAAAGGAAAGAAAGAAACACAAGTTTTTCTCACTAAGCTTGAAGAGAAGTATGATTCTGAGAAAAGAGTGATGAGAATTTATAGAAAAATGGACTCTTGGGATGGGTATGTGAAGAATCATATCAAAATTTAATGCCAGATTATCTCTGGATACTCGCACGAAATGGAAAAGATGAGATGGAGTGGCACTACTCAAAAAGGAGAGTGTTGAGCTTGATTCAACAACTCACACAAGGGAAAAATCCATTTCATGAAAGATTGAAATAATTAACCACATCCGAAATAAATTCCCAAAAAGGAAAGAGGTAAAGGTCCAATCAGATGAACAAAATACATAAGGTAAAGCATTAAAACCAAAAAAATTATAAATGATTGGTCATGTCACAAGGTTTGAATGGTGCAAAAGGGATAAATCAGATCAATGCACAGAGTGACATCATCAAATGGGAAAATATGACTTGGTGTTTTGGTCATCATGACAAGATGGAGAAGTGAGGACCACATATGGTAGTATCAACCAATGGTTTCTCCACATGGCAACATGGGGAATGAAATGATTCCAAAGCAATAACTGAAACTAAAATATTTCCATCGGGAGAAGTATATTCCCATCCAATTTCTTTCGGTGAAGGAAGAGATAATATTCACTTGACATTTTGGGGAAAATAGATCACAAGGAAATATCAACATTGTATAAGTATGAGGGAATGTCTTCATACGAAGGAGGGGATTAATATTTTCTAGTTCTTCGTTTAGAGGAGACTGAGAAAACCATTGTAATTATTGAATACTATATGTCAAATGGAATGCATATGAATTTTTATTTTTCAAGGATTTGGTGTCAAGGTGGTTGTAGTGTATAACCATTGACAGGCATTGAGAACATGTGTTTTGTGTTCCCTTAACAAAAGCATGGAGAACTCGAGAGAGATGTATATCATTGTGAATATAGTTTTTTCCTTATGGTTTATGTTCTCGAGATTTTATAAATGAATTATACTTCTTGTTGTAATTTTATGTTCACCATTTCTCTGAATTACACTAGATCTATCCTTAGTGGTTGTGTGATGGTAATTGGGTCAATATTATGTTGAGATATTTTTCTTTACAATGTTGTATACAATTTTAAATTCCTCCTGTAGCCACTTTATTGTAGAGATTTTTGTAAGCCTCTGAGTGAATCCTAGGTGTAAGGATCAAAAGTTATGAACATTTTATCAAGACATTAGCACAAGCCTTTATTTCGAGATGCCTTAAAGGTTGTAAGGAATCATGCATTCTCTGAGTATCAATGAATGTAAATCTCTTTTCAAGAGACTATTTGTGATTGATTAAAATTTCTTAGCCTTCCTGGATGGCATACTGTATTTGTTGAGTTTTCTTTAAAGGGTTGTGTTACGAAATATCCAACAATGTATATTCTTCCCCACAAAATATAAACCTACTATGAATCTCACCATGTCACCTTAAAATTCTTACTCACTATTACTTTTCTTATAAACAATTGTGAAGGGGTTTTCTCAACCTTATTTCCCCTACTAAGAATATGAAAAGGCCTAGAGAATCAAGTTATACGTAGTAAAATGTGCAGTAACTAAAACATATGTATCATTTTGAGTGAAAACTCATGAGAGTGAACTGTTGTATCTGTGGCCATGTTTATCCTATATTGATCTAAAAGATTTATAAGCTCCCATCTCTTATATACATCCAAGTTACATTGTAGGTTTTCTCACCATGGTCGTAAGCAAGACCAAAAGTAGAAGGAAAGACCATCCCCTATATACGAGTCACCCAATTACTCCAAATCTCAGTTCCAACTAGTTTTCCATACATTTTCACGGCTACAAATGACTCAAACTATAGGACATGTCATTCTCTAGGCATCCCAATTCCATACCGATGCTAGGACCACTCGAGGAAGTGAAATATTGGGTACCAAGCGGGAATAAATCACACCTTTCTTATAGCATAGGGGGTAAGCAACTAATTTTCATAGTTGGAATTTATCGATGTATCATTTTCATGACTATTCATCTTATAATCACATAACCTTGCAACATGTCCAACATTCTTACATTTAAAGTGAACAACATAACGGATACATCTATATGCTCTATCTCTTTATCTTTGTCTAGGTGTATCCCGATAAGCTGTGCCTTGAAATGTGTCCAACTTGATTGTAATTGAAACATACAACATGCCTCTTACCTTCATTTCTCCAACTTTGTCTTGGTGGTTCATGGTGATAATATCTTACTATGTGGAACTTCTCATGACAATAGTAACATACAATTTTATTTGACTAATTTTTCTAATGTCCCTCCATGGGTAATCATTATTGGAAAATTTCCTACACTCCTTAGCTCTATGTCCAAATCCATTACAAGAGTAAAAATATCCATTGAAATTCCTTTCATACCTAAATGCATTTGGTTTCCTTATTGACCTTGTTTCATGTTGTACTTGAAGTTTCTCTCCTTCCTTAGGCTTGGATCTTGATATTCTTTCTTGGAACATTATCATCTTGCATCACTTATTTTCCATTGATGTTTTCTTTGAAACCTAATATTTTCTTGTCACTTAATGCCTTTCATTTCTCAACAAATCATCTAAATTTTTATTCTCTTCTCAAACCTTTTATACATCTCCAATCTTCTTAAGAATAGATATAAATCAGATTGTAAGGAATTCATAAAAACATTAAACTTAATACACTAATCTTTTGTGATCTTAAGATTAGCTATAAGAATCTCTATCTATGTTTCAAATTTTGTGCATAGCATAGCACATTCCTTTTCTTTTACTTCTAGGCTTGTTGAGTTACTTTCAATTTGGTCTTCAAGTTATTTGTTGATCTCTTCAAATTATTTAGCATTCTTTTCCATTATCTTCTCTAGAAGCTTGATCTGATCCTCATAATCCTTATTTACTAACTTCATTTTCTTATTTTTCTTCTTTTGAAGCTTTAGTTCCTCTATGGCATTTTCAAACTCCACCTTGAAGTCAACCACCTCTTCTTCTTCATCTGAGTCCCAGCCACCATCATAAAACATATAATCTTCTTCTTTAGAGAAACTTGCTTCATTTTCCATGAACATATTATCATAGCTACCACTTCATCCTCACTATCAGTGAAACTACTGCTGCAATTTGAAGAACCGTAGTCTTCTTTATTATATAATTTTTCTTGTTCTTAGGAAACTTATTCTTATTCTTGATCCCTATTAATTCCTTCTTACTTTTTTTGGATTGCTTTTCTTTATCATGAGATTAAACTTCTTCATCATGATCAACCTAATGTTTATAAGGGAAATTATTGCTAAAATGTCCAATATTGCCACAATGGATACATTTGAATGGAAATATACCTCTATACTTACACGAACAAGATTTCATCCTTATAGATAACAAAGTAATTAGCTAATCATCATCAAATTCAGGAGCAATAACATCATCCTTAGCTTTCTTACCCTTTTTCTTCATCTCATATTTGAAATCAATCTCCTTCTTTATTGGTTTAGAGTCAATAACCCTCATTTCATATGCATTCAAGGTTTCATGCAACTCATCCATTGTCAAGAGAGTCAAATCCTTGGATTCCTCAATGACAGACACTTTAGAGTCAAATTTAGGAGTTAGAGACCTCAATACCTTTTTTACCACAACTTCTTCCTTTAATTCTTCACCTAGACCTTTCATGGTGTTGACAACCTTGTCAAATCTAAGAAAGTATGCAACAATGGATTCCTCTTCACACATCTTTAATCCTTCAAACTAATTTCCAATATTTTGGATATTCTTACCTTGGAATCACCTTCATAAATAACCTAAAGTTTCTCCCACATTTCTTTTTCTGATTTTCATAGCATGACCTTCACAAGTTGAGGTTCAACTAATCGACACATGATTGCATTCATAGCCTTAGAGTTGTCATTACTCATCTTCTTGTCTGCAACAATTATTGGGGAGTTGTATAACCATCTAACACATATTTCCAAAAATCAAACCCTAAGGAAATTATGTGATTCCTCATCCTTAAACTCTAAAAATCATAGTTCACTCCATCAAACAATAGTGCCTTGCTAGAAGAAGAGCCACTCTGTTGACTTGCCATTTTTTGCTTCAAGGATCTCCTTTCAAGTGACTAAACTTATCCAAAAGTAAATATTCTAATACTAATTGTTAGAAGCACATTATACTTGTGTGGGGGTGAATTAGTCCTTTAAACCCTTAAACAATTTCATATTAACTTACATACACCATTAACATTCAACCATTCATTAATGTTATCTTAACAATAAGCAACAACCATCCACAAGAGAAAAACCATGAAAGAGTACACAATAACACAAGATATAAGTGGGAAACCCTCAAGGGAAGAAAATCCACTGAAACTATGCTTATGTTACACAAGTAAAATAAATTTAGTGAAGTATAAACTTTACTGAGGAGCACAACCCCTACTTTAGTAGAGTACCAACCCTACATGGAGCACCAACCCCCAATTTAGAAAGTGACAAACACCACAAGAAGGCTACAACCCCTAATGTGATCAAGCACCAACTCAAAAAAATTTATATGAATATATTTGAAGTATTATTGCTTCCATAACTGATGGAGATCACTAATTCAGCTCACACACCTTCAAGCCCTCTTCAAACACTATTTCTCCTAACTCACTTAGACTTGATCTTTCATGAACTGAATTTGGAACAAACCCTTACACATAAGATAAAAAAACTATTAAAAAAATTCCACAGTCTCTCATATTTTCTTGATTCTCTATCTCTCACCTAGCTCGCATTTTCCCCTCTCTTTCAACTAGTTTAAAAATGAACCAAAACATGCACTTTATATACATCTCAACTCAAAAACATATCCTAGGTCATTATTGGCCCAAGATATTGAACATAAAAACATAAAAACATAACATTACACTGATACAAATTCATAAAATGGACCCATGTAGGTCATCCATGTACCAAGCAACCAAAGAATCCCAAAGCAGGACCTAAAACCCCATCATCAAGCTCATCAAAGACCTCAAAACACATAACCATAATTTTCAAGACTCAAAAGGTATAAAACATGTAAAATACATCATAAAAACATCACCCATGATTGAACTAAGCTCTGCACAAATCATTTTCTTCATAACACCACTTAGTAGGACTATTTCCTACTCGTAAACGAGCACTTCCGAAACCAATATTTACCAAATAATCTCAAGATCACCCAAGAACACCTCAAATATTCCATGTAACCACTAATAAGAATGAAATTTACATTTATAACACATTCATGCTTTCTATACCTCATTAAACATCCAACAATGCAAACCACACCTCTTTTCCTCTTTCAAAGAAATTGAGCTACCCATAAAGTAGTTTTGGAAACTCAACTGATTTGCACCTTTTATTCCACTTTCATGAAATCTAAATTCATCCTCTAGGAAAAACATTAATCCCTCTTCAATCTCAAATGGATATCCATTATCATATAATCTAAAATATGGGTCTTCTACATCATTCTTCTAGTTAAAGGAGTCATGTCCTAAACCAGTCAAACTAGGTCATCTTGTGACCTCAACCATGCCACATTAGTGTACTTTCAAAGCTTCACCAAAACATAAAATATGTCACATTGGATGTTTACAACACCCAAAATTCCATTATAATCCTTCAAAAGCTCACAAATGCTCAAGAACTTCCATTTTCCAACACTTTTAAACTAGCCTTTTAGGCCCAAAAACCAATTTTCAGAGGTAGGGCACACTTTTCCCTATAATAAATTAACCATGATATTAAACTATCATACAAATTTATTAAAAATCCCATGCTTCCATAAATGGTAAAATAGTCAATACCTTCAATGGAAAACTTGCCACAAACTAAAAATCTCCAAAAACTTTCCTTTTTGAGTGGGGCCCACATATTATCACGAGATATAATATACCTCTTTTGAAATATGAAAGAGTCCTATAAAACTTACAATAATAAAATTATAAAAAAATCCATTATTTTTCCCTACCAAAAACATCTTTTCCATCGTTAGTAAACTAGGGTTTCAAACTCATAAAAAGTTGTTTACCTTCTTAACAATCGTTCATAAATGTTTGGGCCTCATTTGACCTCATTATAACTTTTATATATTCTTAAAGACATTATCCAACATCCCTAAAATGATAATACCCCCATGAAAACCTTACACATGCCAACCATGAGCATTTATCTCACTTCGAGCTAGAAAATGCACTCTTAAGAACCTTGTTTTGGTCTAAACCTCATAACTTGAAAAATTCTCATCATGAAAACTTGAAATTTTTCCCATAGTATCACAACACCCTCTAGTAACATCTCCAATCATCATATTTTCTCAAATAAATCTTCATATTCACCATTACTAGGACTTGAGTGACTAGGTTTTAGGATTTTGCATATTTTAAGCCAAAACAAAGTAGAAGTACTTCATAAATCAGCATGAAACCTCTCAAAAATGACCTGAAAACCTTGATACATCATTTATCACTCATATACATTCTTCCATGAGAAAATGGCTATATACTTCACTCTCATGCTTCATTGGCCTCCAAGCACCTAGACTAGGTCTAGATGATCACCTGTAAATGAGTCCAAAACCTTTACCTGCAACTCAAATCATCATGCACCATCACCTAGGCTAGATAGGTCACCTGATTAGGTCTACTAGGCTAAGCCATTCTAACCTTGTGTACTCTTGAAACCCCGAATCTACCTAAATGACCATGAAAACATTACACTAAGCATCATGTAGCACTCCTCCATCACCCTCTTTGTCATTAATGAGATTTTACATCAATGAAAACACCTAAACTCACACATGCCAACATGTGTTTCCCATTGATTGTTCCTCTTTGTTATGAATGGTTTCTTCTCATTGATGTGAGTGAAATATTATGATTTTAATGCAATGAAATCAAATATGTTATTTTTGGTTAAAATACTCCTCCCATTTCCCTCTCTATCTCCCTCACTAAGAAATTTTCCCTCCTTGCATTCCATACAAGTAATTTCCACATGTTTAGGGATGTATTCCTATGTGATCCCGGTCTTGGCCACCCCAAAATTAGTTTAGATTATATTAATTTTCTTTCTTTTTATAAATGGAGTTACCCCATTCAAGAAGAGGGACCTAGTCCCAAAGCATTCGTGAAATCTCATAATTTTTCCTCACATAAATTTATTTGGCCAACACTTGAGAATGATGATTCGGACAACAAATTTGGTAGTTGTAGTGTTTTGATTAGTGGATTATTATTATATCCCAAAATATACTTGATATTACATTGGATACCAATTCACTCACTTTATTATTGTACCCATTGGTTACCATCAAAGGCCACATAGTGCACATGATATGGATCATTACATCTTTTATTTTAGTTTGTGAATTTTACGTGTACCAAAAAAAACCAACACTATTGATATTATTATTTGAAGCTTCAAGGTTATTTATTTTTTTACTTATTTCGTCATTTTAAAATATTTAATTATATTGAATATGGCTACTTATCCATTTATTTCTCTTCAAGCTTGAAAATTCATTAGTTTTATATTTTTCTAAACTCAATATTTGTGGATATCCATACCACTTGGTTATTTATCATCAAATATGTAAATGAAGCTTTCATGAATGGTTTTGACAAGGTGGTTATGATACGCTCATATGTGCGTGAATGTTGTCCTTAGTGCAATACAAGTATTCATCCAAGTATGAGATTATAAGCAAGGTGACATGTCCTAGCATACTTTGGGTTGTAAGTGTTATGGCTATAGCTATTATGATGTTTTTAGATTCTATGGTGGATTCTTAACCCTTGAAACATATGTATAGATACAGCCCCTATCATGAGGTTATATTGGTGTGGATATTTTCTTAGACCATACATATTCCATCACCTCATAAGAGGAATGGATATAGGGACTCATGATGATATATTTTTATGTTATATTCAATAATGTTATGCATGACAATGGTGTTTTAGATTTACGTAATGGTATTCTGGCCCTTAAAAGATAGGTATGGACATAAGGATCTCACATGAGCTTGGATTTGTGCGTAGATTATTTTATATGAACATAGATTGTGAGAGGGATGGATTTAGGGTCTCGTGGTGGTTTTCTTTGATATGGTATGTTATGTTTATTTTAGGTGAAGAGGATATTATTGTCTCTAGACCATAGAGTGATCTAACCTCACTATGATATTATGTTGCATAGTGTATGTTTTGGGAGTTCTAAACATATTGATGAGATAATTCAATAGATTCTATTTATTAATGGGTGTAACTATTTCTTTTAGTGTGAAAATATTTGCAACTTGAGATATAAATTTATTCCTAAGGACACTTGACATCGTCTTTGACCCTTTTTCACCTTGAATCATACTTCATTATTAATTGTTTATTACCTTATATCATGACACTATTACTTTTTACAGGATCGTGTTGGCGAGAAACTTTGTCGGGGATAATTTGATGGTCTTCTTGCAATTCTCGGGAGTCTAAGTCCCTCTACTTAGATGTGAGCTATTGACCAAATAGCATTTAATGAGCACAAAGTATCACTAAACTCCTTAGTCAAAAAAGGATAAAATTCCTTCTTGTATTGATGCTCAAGCAGAAATTGTACATAACATAAGAATGGAAGACATTTTAGAGTAGGGAAAATGGAAGAAATTTTCTATCTTTTGTTCTCTTCACAAGGATATCTCTCTCATGAATTCACAAAAAAAAAACTCTAAAATCTAAGAAGTCTAAGAAGACCCTCAAATGAGGAGCTTACTACAATTTATAGAAGAGAAGGAAACTCTTCATCTTCCTGGTGACTTTTCAAATACCATATTTTGACTTTAGACTATTCATATTCCAATTAAATATTTAAGTCCCTTTTATAAAAACAAGGTGACTTAAAGTTTACATTATGTTTCTAAAGTCACTTAAAGATATATCAAAAAGTGCAAACCCCAACAAAAAATTATAACATTGAAAGAGAGAGAGAGTGTTGGGTGAGAAGAGAAGAGAGAGAAGGAAGAAGAAGAAGAAGAAGGAAGAAGAAGCATTATGTAGAAGAATGAGCCGTTGCAGTGGATTTGATCTCACTCCCTGATTGGTTTCCATCTCACGCTCTTGAGAAGATCTTTATCCCTCCAAATTCCTTATTGAAATGAGTTGCTACGCAGGTTCCACTTTGTCAACATGAGGAATATGAATATACTTAAGGTCTCTATCCATCCATCGACACACATTGTTGATATCTTTGCACTTCCCAAACCATGATGGATGTTTTTCTGCGATAAGTGAAATGGAACCCCGAATATCTCGAGAGGAATTTCTAGGGTGTCCTTAGTGAAGGAAAATGGATTTGCTTTTTCCTTTTCTTGACATATTTATTTTCAAATGGACCAATATATCATCAGACAATTGTGTCTTCCCATTTGTAGGTACTCCAAGTTTTTAAATTTGATGATGATTTATCTCACCCTTGTAACTTGTATCCTAAACTTGTACACTTTTTCCTTTTTCCTCTAGTTTCGGTGATGGCCCGATTGATTGCTTCAAATATGATTTCAAATACCCTCACCCATACATGTGACAAGTCTTTGAAAGAGTTTAAAAAAATATTTTCATTGATCAACTCCTGATGATGAGTGTTTCTCATTTCATTCACTATTATGGACCCAGAGGATCCCAGTAGTCCCTTTCTTTCTCCAAGTCTTCTTTGAGTGCCATGCATCCTGTTTTTTGTTGCACACATGTAGGAAAAGAGTTTTGACTACCTCTTGGAGCACATTGAATTCCCTTTTTGAAATTGAATTGATCCATCATTCATTATTAGCTTGCCCTGCACATTGTGAACTCATGCATCCTCTTGATAGATTTAGATTGATTGAAAGTTTTGATGGGTGCATAACTTTCAATGGGGATGGTCATGGCATTTGGATCAACTAGATGTTACACATAGGATGATAGAGTTCACACCTATTCCTTTAGTTCATCAATCTTCTTCTTATATTCCTTATTCCTTGCCACCATGAGAAGAATATTATTGATTGATACATGTGAATGCAAAAATCCCCTTCATGAGTTTTTGGTCCTAGTTGGATCATGTGCTCTCATCTCATAGTCAGTCGGTGTCATCTCATCCACTGGCTTGATCACCTTTGGAGCTACCTCAATGTATTGATTACCTATTTCCCCACTATAGAACCATGAGGCCATGTGGGTGAACTTATTTTATTTTCTTTATCAGTGAGACAATTGTTGATAGGTCAAGGGCTGCCACTTGTTGAACAATGTGCGAGTGTCAGGGGAAATTGTTTCCTACATCCAAGGAACATCTCATCGGACTCAGGTTCTATGATAGGTGCATCAATCATTCCTATTCTTGAAGAGGAGGAGGAAAATCTTGATGAGGGAGTATGAGTGTTAACAAGAGGTGAGACCTCTTGTGGTGGTTTGAAGACTGGGTCTTGAACCATGTGTTCTTCCTTCCATTTGTGCTTTTTCCACATTGGATTTTCTTCTGCATTTTCTTCAATCAAGTCTTCCTGCAAATGAGTCTTCCATCCTAGCTTCTTTGGTGACCTTTCATGAGGAGAAGTCTCCAATTATATGATTTCTTTTAGAACTTTTCCTAGAATGTTTAGAACTTGAGGAAGTCACCTCACAACTTTTGATGATGACTGATGAGAGGCTTTTTCTGACCTTGGAGGCATACCTCGTGACTGGATGATCATGGTTCTCTTCTTCTAAAACCAATTCCTCATTCTCCTCACCACCTTCTCAGTCCACTCCTTTATATCCCCTTGATTCACAAATGTACTAGTTGACTTGAGGCAATGGAGACATTTTGACTACCACATGTATTCGGATCATACATCTCTGTCCCATCATCATGCAAAATATCTTCATACCAAGAGAACTTGAATTTCTTCATCTCATTGATTGTCATCCTCATATGGTCCTTTTCACGCACTTCAAATTCATCAACACAATTGGCCCAATAATCCTTGACTTGTGGCTCATGTTGTAAGTCTGGGACATAGAAAGAGTCGGGATCATCTCGGATGTCAAAATTAGGCCTGGAAATGTAGGAATGCAAAGTCAAATGAGTGAAGGAAGCCTCCAGATGAGATGCATCATTTGATTCTTGCACATGAATACTCCGAGAGAGATAGGAAATGAGATCAACTTCTTCTTCTTCCTGCTCCTGAGCCTGTTGTTCACTGAATGATTTCTCTACTGTAGAGCTCAAATAGTATAATTTGGTCACTAAGGTACTTGGGAAACCTTAGTGGAGCTTGGTCGAAGCCAGCAAAACTCACAGGTAGGAGAAGGTTGAGAATTGGATGAAATAAGAGCCATACTTCTTGATCAGGGATGCCACTTGTGGTGACATCCTAGCCTCCAAATCACCTTCCAAGATTCAACCACATACATTGTGAATGCATCATTCATGTGAGTGAAATGCCTATGGATTTCCTCCATTACCAATTGTGGAATTTTCTCATGTGTGGGCACCTTGGCAAAAATGTTTTTGCATGAGAGCCAATCCTTTGAAAGATCTTGAGCTAGTGAGTAGATAGACCAAGTAAGAATTCATGTGAAACTTCTTCATCATGGGTACCTAGAGAATTTCCAGATGGAGATTATCTTTGATGATCTACCCCCAATCAATTATTTACTTTCCTTTATCACAGTCAAGATGAAAAGGCCCATCCAGTCTCTTGGAAGTCTCTTGTTTGCTTCTCCCATAACTCTGTTGAGGAGAGTGATGGCATCTGAATATCCTTCATGAAACTCACACCTTGGAAGGTTCTTGGGCATCCTTGAGGGATTTCTCCTGTCTTCAACCATGAACCAAGTGTAACCCCTTGCACATATGCATCCATCATTTCCCAGTCATGCAAGGCCATGTCCTTTGAGATGATGAACCATACTAGGTGATGTCGGGATTTTTAGAGAGAGTGAGATGGTTCTAGGACTGATGACCACCATTTCATTGTACCATTTTCAGCTCAGATCATTCATTTTTTGGGCTCATAGTGGTGAGAGAAAGCCAAGACCAACTCAAGGCTTTGCACAGACATGGGGTGTCCTACAAGCTGTGAACAATCCACTTGTGAATACTTGATCCTCAATCTTCCCTCATTCCTTGGTTGTCATGTGAGCCCTTAGGTCATTTAGGTCATGTATGAGACATATGAGACATCATTATCTTATATCTCATACTCAAAGTGAAAGGTTGTGCCTTCATTCTATCTCATCCACTTATGCTTCATGATTTTCTTAAAAAAACAACTTACTATTTTTAGTAAGTATGAAAAATCAGCTTCCTCGAACCTCAACTGGATGTTGCAACTCGGATTTCCTTTTCCCTGTGCATTTCTCTCACCTTCTGGATCAATTTTCTATTTTTGGAAGGTGCTCATGGGACCACTTACTATTTTTAGTAAGTGTCAAATTTGGACCAAGATGCCCATTTTGATGAATTTTCAACTTATAGTACACATCTCTCTGTGTTCACGTCTCCTTTCAAGTTCTTTTGTTGATGAATTTCCCAAAATATAGTCCTCTCTATGTGTAAAGACCTGCTATTTTTAGAAAGTGGGATTTTGGAGGTTGGATTGATGTGAAACAAAGTTTTTTTGATATGGTTTTTTTCCCAATATCATCCCCTTGAAATTTTGTGCTTACCCGATCAATAGTTTAGGAGATTTTAAACTTTTAAATTTTTGACTGGTCAGTGCTTCTAGACATGGACAACCATTGATGGACCTCAAAAATTATAGGTCTGGTTTTATCCTCCATTCATGATGAAAATTATTTTTTGATATGGGTTTTCTCTTCTTATCTCACTGGTGAAATTTTCTTTCTCTTGATCGAGTTGTCGGTTTGATGGGAAATCGAGATTTTTTCTCCGTTGTGCAAAGAAATGGATTTCTTTTGCTGAAAGTTTTTCTTGCCATGAAGGGAGGGTTTGAAGGTGTGGTTTTTATGGTTTTTTGAGAATGAATAACATAAAAAATGGGTTTTTTTATGTGTATTGGTTTTGCAAGATCTCTTCAAATTTCTATTTCATGGCCATGAAGGATTTCTCTATTTCTTCTTCTTCGTTCTTCTTCATTTTTTTCTTGGTTTGATCAATATTTATTTTGAGACCTATGTATTATCATGGTATTAGAGGATTTCATTTTTGAGTGGATCTGGTTTGAGTTTTCATAATGGTGGGGGGTGATGAGAAGTTCATAGAAGAAGCAGAAGCAGTTGTGCAAGAAGTTAGAAGTTAGAAGTGGGAAGCAGGAAGGGTTTTAAAATTCAAAAAAAAAATAATAGGGATGAGGAAAATTTTCATGTCCCTCATGTCCCTTAAGCATTAAGGGATGAGAGGGACATAAATTTTCACATGCATGTGCCTAGTTGATGACAAGTGGTGAGAGATCAATGGGTGGGGATTTGAGCAAAAAAAACTTTAAAGCACTGAGGGGGCTGGAAGCTGGTCACATGAGGAACCATGAGGCTTCTTGGGGATGGGAAATTTTTTTGTCCCTGATGTCCCCAAAAAAAGGGACATGAGGGACATCAAATTTCATGTGTGCCTAGTGATGACATGTGTCACTTGATCTGACGGTTGAGGATGAAGGCTCCACTAGCTCTCAGGGGTTGGAAAACTGCTCTTGAAGGGGTCACATGGGTGACCAAGAGTCTCCTTGGGGGATGGGAACATTTTTTTGTCCCTGATGTCCCCTAACAAAAAGGGACATGAGGGACATCAAATTTTACACATCATGTGTGCTCAGAAGATGACACTTGTGTCACGGTGATCTGATGAGCGAGCGAGGGTTTGAGCCTCCAAGCTCCTGGGAGCTGACTGGTGGTCCGAGAGAGGTCATATGAGGATCAGAGGGATTTTAGGGGCTGGGAAATTTTTATGTCCCTCATGTCCCTTTTCTTGAGGGATGTAAGGGACATGAAATTGTGCCAGGCTCCTAGAGCTGACACGTGTCCTGTTAAAAATTTGGCTAACTCCCAAACTCGCTCCTAGAGGGAAACTTGAAATGATGATATCTTGAGCTCCCGATGGAATTTTTTGATGAAATTTTATATGATATTGACTGAAAATGCCTTATAAATCCAATGGTGGGGGTTATCAGGTCTTGATTCCTCCATTTGATCCCTAAAAAATGGATTTTTTATTTAGTACTCCACTTGTGCATGAGAAAAACTACTTATAAACCTATTGTGCCAAAGTGTTGTGAAAAAAATAATTTCACCATATTGTAGGGCTTGGAATTCCCTTTTTGAAGATGTATTTTTTTCTCCTAACTCCATCCAGAGCTCCCAAAATCACCTTCCAAAGCTCAACAACTTTTTGGCTTGTGCACTTGCCTAGGCCTGTGAACCCTAATTTTGGTGAAACTACCCCAACTTCTCCAAATCCTTCTGAATCTTCCTAAATCACTTCCATGATGTTCCTAAGGCCTTTGATTCACTCCATGTCTAGTTTGGATTCTTTTTCCACTCCATGGGGTTTCTCTAGTCCTAGGAAGGCTAGTGATAGCCCTTCCCACAACTACCTCAAAAGTTTGCATTTTTCAATGAACTCCTAAAATCACCTAGGGGTTTTGAATTGAATTTCCTAAATCACCTAGGGGAATGAGTTAACATCAATTGGGAGGTCATTGGACTGACTGGGTAGACCTGGGGTGTCTTGGAAGGGTAAAACTTGTAATTTTTGACACAGGGGTATAGTTGTCATGCTTGGAAATTATCAATTTCCTTGTTGCACATTTGCATGAAAAAATTGGCTCTAGCTTGGGGACATGACATGGACTGAGCACAATGAAAGACATGACATGGAGAATCTAGAATCTCAACTTTAGACCATATAATCCATGACCAATGCCTTATCCATTGGGCCCTGTGGAGTCATGTACAATTTACAGAGAGAGAGATAACAAGAAGAACACACACACACACAAAAAATGAGAAAAAAAAACACATGAAAAGGAAACACAAAAGGAAGGAAACACACACAACAGAAAGGGAAACACACCTAACAATCACCTATGGTACAAAGGGGGGACAACCCACTTTCATTGATGATATAATTTTAGGTATTTCCCACTGTGAGGAAATTCCAAGTGGCATTCCATCTAGATATGAGAGTAGAAAAACATTCTCACCACAAGCTTCATGAACCTGGAATGGGCCGAGCCATAATGAATCAAAATTTCCATGGCTACCTTTTGGTTCCCTCCTTTTTTCCCATAGTAGGACAAGGTCTCCAACTTTGAATTCTCTCACTTTGGCCTTTTTGTCAAATATCTTCTTCACTTTCAGTTGGTGCTCTTTGATACGGTCCACCACTCGGAGTCTATTTTCTTCTAGCTTCTCAAGAAAAAGGATCCTCTTATCAATGGAATCCTTGTATTTATCCATCTTCTATTCCTGGAGTAACTTGAGAGCTGACATCTCAACCATGATGGGAATTTCTACTTGACTCCATACAATAGTTGGAATGGTGACATACCTATTGCCTTTTTGGGAGTGATCTTGTCCACCCACAATGCATCATACAAACTTTTTGTGCCAATTCCTTTGGTTTTCATCCATGAGCTTATGGAAAATGGTCATGATGTTCTTGTTTTTTGATTGGCCTATCCATTTCCTTGTGGATAGTAGTCTGATGAATGAGACAAGGAGATTCCATAGCCATAGCAAAACTCAGTTAACTCCTCGAAGAGAAATAGGTAGCATTGTCTCACTACAATCTTTTGTGGCACTCAAAAATACTATGATATTCTCTTTGATGAAATTACATACCATTTTCGGTGTTAGCTTGCTTGGATGGGATGGCCTCCACCCACTTTGTGAAATAATCATTTTCATGAGTGAGTATGTAGGTGCCCCATGCTTGAGTGAGGATTCAGAACACCAATGAAATCTATCCCCCACTGCTGAAATGGTTCTTCAATGACAACTAGCTTGAGTGGTAGTGTTGCAAGTTGTGGTCTCCCAATGAATTGTTGACATGCTTCACATTTGGAAACCCATTCTTGAGCATCTACAAAGAGGGTGGGCCAATAATACCTCCTGAGGATCTTATGTGTAGTGACCATTGCCAAAAAAATTCCCACCACATGCTTGGTCATGGTATGCTTTAAGAAACTTCTCTTGTTTTTCTTTGTCTACACATTTGAGAAAGCATCCATCTAGACCTCTTTTGTAGAGTGTGTGGTTCCAGATCACAAAATTTGTTTCCTTAAGTTTGAGTGTTCTCCTTTTTTTGTAATTGAGATGAGGAGGGAATTCTCCATAGGTTAGATAATAGGAAATATCGCATACCATTCATCATTAGTGGTTACAAAGAGAACTGTGGATTATCTTCAAAAGCAAGTTGAGAAAGCATATTATCTTCACCATGTTGATCTTTGAGAGCTTCATCTTTAGTGATCAATCTACACAGGCCATTTCCCCATACCAAATTGGAGGGTTAGATTTCCAAATCATACTCTTGAATATTTTTGCAACCTATTTTCCTCTTTTAGCTCTAGGATCTTGTTGTGTCAAGATGGACTTGATTGCACAGTTCGGGGACCATCACCACCATATGAGAGTTGAGTATGTAGAATCTAAAATTTTTTTATAGCCTTGACCATTGCATAGGCATGTTTCTCCAACTGGTTGTAGTTTAGTTCATGTTTTTTCAATGGGAAGCTCATGAAAGAAATGGGTGCTTCCACACCTTCATCATTCTTTTGGACAAGAACAATAGAGAAGTGTGTGTTTCGATGCATAACAATACATGATGAATTATTTTTGAAATCTAGAGACATGAGAGTTGGAGCTTTTTTGAAATGGATTTCTTGATTTCTTCAAAAGTTAATTTTCCTTCATTATTCCACTTGAAGCTTAATTGAGGTTTCATCATGGTGGTGATGTGCTTCATTCAATTCTAAAACTCTAAGGAATGAAGTGATAGAAAAATTTACCTTTCCAAAGAAGGAGTGGACTCCTTTCTTTCTTGTGGGTAGAGATAGTGCTTGAATGGCCTTCACTCTTTCTGGGTCAATGTGTGCTCCATGCTTATTCATGATATGCCCCAACAACTTGCCTTCCGTAACTCCAAAAATGCACTTTTTGGGTTCAAAGATATGCCATGCTTTCTACATTTTACAAGTACATGTTCCAGATGGTGAATATGGTCTCCCTCTTTTTAGAGAAGACTGTGAGATCATCCTAGGTATATGAAAATACAATGCTTCAAATATTTGAATGCTAGGTCCATCACCCTTTGGAATGTAGCTCTTGCATTGATCAAACCAAAAGGAATTTTTTGTATGCAAAAGTTGCCCCAAGGTGTTGTGAAGGTTGTCTTGGTATGATCTTCCTCTACCACCTTGATTTGGTTATACCCGAGAATCCATCGAGAAATGAGAGCATTTCAGATCCGGTGACCATTTGCAAAATGTGATCCATAACTAGGAGGGGGTAATTATCTTTCAATGATGCTAGTTCAAGTTGAAATCTACACATATCCTTATTTTCCATTCTTCTTCCACACCACACAATGTTGGCCACCCATGTTGAATGATGGATGGGAAAGATGATCCTTGCATTGAGCATCTTCATCACTTCCTCCTTGATGGTATCAACAATTTTAGGATTATATGCCTTTTTTTTTTCCTAAATGGCTTGGCATCCTAGCTTCAAGGGGATCGAGTGATGCATTTCCTTTGGTTGGAAGGATTTGAGCTCATCATAAGAATAGGCCAAGACATCCAAATATTCTTGAGAAATGAAACAAACCTTCTCTTCTCCTCGGGTGAACAACATTTTCGATATTGACCATCCTGGCTTTTGGAGTGCCAATATTCTCCTTCTCAAAATCATTTGGGCACGAGAAGATTTCTTTTCTTTCTCTTGAATGAATCTATCATGCTTATCAAAGAGGTCCTCCAGAGAAACTAGGCCTTTGGGAATCTTGTTTCCTTTCAATTTGATCACTCCCTCTTCATCAACTCCTTCAATTCCTTCTTTCTCCTCTTTGGCTACTACTTCTCGGTGTGGATTCTCACTTCCTTCAAAGAAGAGATTATTGAAATTGTCTCTTTGCTCCAAGAATGCCAGAAGTTGATTATCATCATTAAAGACTTGCCAATGATTTGCATTATCTGGTACACTAGGCCTGAACACCATCTCAATGGTCACTTTGTCTTTTCCAAAAGAAGGATGAGGTGTCACTAGAGGAAGATGACACTATAAGGGAATCAACCTTTTTCATTCTTTTCTCATGGGATAGACTCAATGGAAAATGCATCAAAAGATTCAATGTAGTCCCATACTCTACTTTTTCTATAATGATGGAGTCTTGGATTTTTCACTTGGTATTGTTTTTGGAATTGCTTTACTATCACCTCCACATCACCTTGGCATTTCAAGCTTCTTGATTCCCATATATCTTCTACTATGCCCATGCCTAAGAGGAGAGCTTCATACTCCATCATGTTATTTGTATTATCAAATTGTAGCTTGTAGGAAAATGGGTACAATTCACTAGAAGGAGAGTACAACACCACACCCGCTCCCGAACCTACACTAGAGTGACTACCATCAAATTCCATTGTCTAGACTTGGTCTTCTTCCTCCTCCATAAGAAGTGGCAAGTTCTCATCTTTTTGATGTGAGGAAGTAGTTTCCTAGCCCTTGTCCTGAAATAGAATGTTTTCCTTTGGATCATCAGACTTTCATACCATGTGTACTTCATCTTCCTCACTGGAAAAAATTTCTTCATTTCACCTTTTTAGAATAGTTGTAGATGACCAATCCATTTTGATTTCTCCACCCAAATATCTGATAGAAGCTTTGGCTCAGTAGCATCCCAAAGGATGTTGGATATCACCACTAGGATGGTGAGAACACCTTCTTCTCTGGAAAATAGCTAGTGTTACTGTGCATCTTTGATTCTTCCCACCAATGGTACTTGTTTGGATTCCATTGAATAACATGAGCCATTTTCTTGGGTCAAGGTGAGGCCTAGAGAATTTTTCAAATTTTATGGGCATCACATTATCTGAGGCTCTAGAATCTATGATGTAATTATTTGAGTTGGAAACCTTTGATGAGAAGTGATAGGTAAAAAGGTTCAACCTTGTTGGTTTTGGAGGCACTGAGGGCTAGCATGTTTTGAGAAGGTGGTGATGGATGGTGTGGGGAGTAGCCTTTGGAATTTGAATTTGATACTATAGGATTACCACCATGGACTACATCAATGAACCTATCAAGTTGAGGAGGATGTGTTTGTAGGTATTCTAGTTTTGTGATTTGGACTTTGGTTTTTCTTGCATGTTCCACAAAGTCAAATGGGGTTATGGTGGGAAAGGAAGAGGTTTTGGGAATGAAGAAATTTACATGGTGAAGGTTTTTCTACTTTGGGGATTGGATTTTCTTTTACAGGTGTAGTATTGGCTTGGAAGGAGATGGGGATGTAGATTTTGATGGTACTTAGATGATTTTATAGGAACAACATTTGAAGAAGAATTATTTTTAGCAATTTTAGGACTAGGAGAAGGACTAGATGACTTACTTGGTATGGCAAGCATGATTCTTGCTAACTAGTGGGTTTAGTTTTTCTTTAGCTGACTCCATGGAAGGTGGTAGTGGTGATCCTCTATTGATGATTTTATTTTGAGGAATTTTCTTAAAAGGATCTTCTTCTTTCTTTTTTCTTTCACCACATCCATTGAGGATGAGGCTCCTTTTGGGATTGTGCATGAGTGAAAACACACATGAGAATCTTGGGGCATCTTCATCATCATCATCATTCATCATCAATGTACTCAATTAGGCCATTATGTGTATCACCATCAACTTCTTCAACCTCGAGATAGTTCTCATCATCCCCATCATTCTTCTTTAGGTTCTTCTATTTCCACTTCTTCCTCTGGTTCTCGGTGGTGTCACAAGAGGCATTGATTGGTGGTGCTTCAAGAGAGAGATCGGTGAGGAGGTGGAGAAATCCTTGGTCTATTGGGAGGATTTGGCTTCCTTGGAGTTTTCACACATTGTGATGGGAATTGTTTGTTTCTTACAACAATCAAGTCATTGGCCATTTTTGGAACATTGGGTCTGTGGTAACTGAGCCCAAACTTTGACCTTTTTTCTTTCCATTCAGACCTTTTACTTTTCTAGACAAGATTAGATCATCATCTTTTCTGATCGTGAAGTCTGTGCTTCCTTCAATGTTCTAGGTTGGGATCTTTTGAGGAAGAAACCAACTTCTAAGGTAAGGCATTGATGAAGAATCTCTTCAAATTATTTTTAGGAAGGCACGACATCTTCAGGAATTCTTCTTATCATTCTGTTATATTTGATGAAATCTCTCATTGATTCAGAAGTTTCTTTCTTCATTTGTACCAACTGAACCAAAGATCTTGAAGTAGTCTTCCATGGTTTGAACCTATGTTCAAATGCACTTCTTATATCTTCCCAACAGTAGGTGAAGACCTGGGGGAAACATGTAGAACCATTTTATAATTTTTTCTTGAAGTGATTCCACAAAAATTTGGACTGACACATCTTCATGCTCTCAATGCCCAACACACCACAAGTAGTGATAAACATTTTTACATGTTCTTGGGAAGTTGAGAACCATCCCCTCTAAATTTGGAAATTTTTTTCTTGAGCCTTTTGGTAGCTCATGGAGTGGTTGAGCAAGGGAAAGTGGTGGTGTTTCCACCCCATGGTACATTAGGCCATGGTCATCATGATCATGATCCACCATTCCATTTCTGATTCTAGCTTCCAACCTCTCTAAGGCACATGGCTTTTTTCTTTCTTCTCTTTCTTCTACTTTGGCTTGAAGTCTTTCAATTTCTTCAATTTGAGCTCTTATTTTTGCTTTCTCTCTTGCTTCTCTTTCTCTAGCTTCTTCTTGGTCTCTATCGTCAGTGAAATCTTCAAGGATTCTCATTGATGTATGGAAACTCAACGTCAATGGATTGAAACACTTGGACTCCCAATGTGACCATTGTGTGATGAAAAGGAGACCTCTGAATTTAGAGAAGCTCTTGTCTTCTTTGAAGCTCTTCAAAAGTGGGATCAGTTTTTCCTCCTTGTCTTTGTTTTAGGTGTATCTTCTATCCACCAACTTGGAGATTTATGCTCTTCTTTTGTGGTGCTTGAATTTTTCTTGTCTTTCAAATTCAGCAGTGTGTTCTTCTTCAAGGTCAAGTATTCTTGTAGTGATGAAGTAGTGATTGACACTTTTCCTATTATGCCAAATAGCCTCTCATAAATCTGAAGCAATATCCTCTTGAATGTGGAAGAGTAATTCAAGTATTTTAATAGGAGGATTTCCTAGAATAGCCATGGTTTGAAGACATGAGGCTCGGATAGCTATTCAAATTTAGAAATTTTTTTTTTGAATTTTTGAATTTTTAATTTTTTTATATTTTCAAGGTCATTTTTTGGGTAGATCTTTATAAAATCTCCCACATGGTGGGTGCCAAAATATTTGCAAGAAAATTTTTGGGGGAAAATTGGTGGATTTTTGCCAATGCTCTGGGAATCTAAGTCCCTCTACTTAAAAGTGTACTATATATATGCATGCATGAGTAAAAAGTGAGTTTTATCCTGTGGTGGCCTTTTGGGATCCAATAGGGGCACTCCACTGACCTTATGGAAAATTCTTACAACTATCTATAAGGGAAGAATTTTCTAGGAGAGTGGGAAGGGAGTGAGAATATTAGACAAGGGAAACTAGTGTTGCAAGTAGAAAATCAGAGACTTGCATACAATAGTTAGAAATCACATCACATGCACTAAAACTTAGAAGAAAACAAATTTTACATTACAACAACAAGACCAAATAGCATTTAATGAGCACAAAGTATCACTAAACTCCTTAGTCAAAAAGGATAAAATTCCTTCTTCTTGTATTGATGCTCAAGAAGAAATTGTACATAGCATAAGAATGGAAGACATTTTAGAGTAGGGAAAATGGAAGAAATTTTTATCTCTTTTGTTCTCTTCACAAGGATATCTCTCTCATGAATTCACAAAAAAAACTCAAAATCTAAGAAGTCTAAGAAGACCCTCAAATGAGGAGCTTGCTACAATTTATAGAAGAGAAAGAAACTCTTCATCTTCTTGGTGACTTTTCAAATACCCTATTTTGACTTTAGATTGTTCATATTCCTATCAAATATTTAAGTCCCTTTTATAAAAACAAGGTGACTTAAATGTTACATTATGTTTCTAAAGTCACTTAAGATATATCAAAAAGTGCAAACCCCAAATGCAAAATTATAACATTGAAGAGAGAGAGAGAGATTGGGAGAGAGAAGAGAGAAGAGAGAGAAAAGAAGAAGAAGAAGAAGAAGAAGAAGAATTATTATGAAAAAGAATGATTGCTGTAGTGGATTTGATCTCACTCCTGACTGGTTCTCCATCTCATGCTGCTACCGAGAAGATATTTGTCCTCCAAATTCCTTACTAAAAATGAGTTGTTGTTGCAGGTTCACTTTTTGTCAGCATGAGGAATATGAAAATACTACTTAAGGTCTATCCATCCATAGACACACATTGTTGATATCTTTGCACTTCCTAAACCATGATGAATGTTTTTCTGTGATAAGTGCAATGGAGGCCCAAATCTCTGAGAGGAATTCTAGTGTATCCTTAGTGAAGGAAAATGGATTTCTTACCTCTTTCTTGACATATTCTTCAAATGGACCAATTAACTCATCAACAGTTGTGTCTTCTCCCATTGTAGGTACTCCAAGTTTCTGAATTTGATGATTTATACTATCCTACAACTTGTACACTTGTCCTCTTTTTCCTCTAGTTTAGTGATGGCCCGATTGATTGCTTCAAATCTGATTTCCAAAGACCTCACCCATACACATGACAAGTCTTCTAAAAGGAGTTTCAAAAATATTCTTGTTGATCAACTCCTGACGATGAGTGTTTCTCATTTCATTCACTACTGGACCTAGAGGATCCCAGTAGTCCCTTTCTTTCTCCAAGTCTTCCTTGAGTGCCCACATCCTATTTTTTTCATCACACACATGTGTGTGAAAAGAGTTTGACCCTCTTGGAGCATTGACTTCCCTTTTTCATAAATTGAATCGATCCATTCATTATTAGCTCTGCCCCTACATTGTGAACTCATGTGCATCCTCTTGATAGATTTGGATTGAAGTTGTTGATGGGTGTAACTTCTTCAATGGGGATGGTCATGGCATTTGGATCAACTAGATGTTGCACATAGGATGAAAGAGATTTCACACATGTTCCTTTAGTTCATCAATCTTCTTCTTATATTCCTTATTCCTTGCCACCATGTGAGTAGAAGATTGTTGATACATGTGCAAATCCCCTTCATGATTTTTTGGCCCTAGTTGGATCATGCTCATCTCATAGTCGTCGTGTCATCTCATCCACTATGGCTTGATCACCTTTGACTAGAGCTACTTCAATGTATTGATTACCTGTTTCCCCCCTATAGAACCATGAGGCCATGTGGGAAAACTTCCTTTTCTTTTCTTTATCTAGTGAGACAATTTTTGATAGGTCAGGGGCTGCCACTTGTTGAATAGTGTGGGTGTCAGGGGAAATTATTTCCTGCATCCAAGGGAACATCTCATCGGAATAGGTTCTATGATAGGTGCATCAACCATTCCCTATTCTGGAGGAGGAGGAAAATCCTGGATGAGAGGAGGTATGAGTGTCAACAAGAGGTGAGACCTCTTGTGGTGGTTCAAAGACTGGGTCTTGAACCATGTGTTCTCCTTCCATTTGTGCTTTTCCATTGGATCTTCTTCCTGTACATTTTGTGATCAAGTCTTCCTCTTGTAGTGATGTAAATGAAATGAGTCTTCTTCATCCTAGCTTTCTTTGGTGACTTTTCATGAGGAGAAGTCTCCATTTATGTGGCCTTTCTTTTCGAACTTGCTCCAGAGTGTTTAGAACTGGAAGTCACCTCTACAAATTTTTGAAGATGACTGATGGGAGGCTTGCTTCTGACTTGGAGGAATTCCTCATGATTGGATGATCATGGTTCTCTTCTTTAAAACCAATTTCCTCATTCTCCTCACCACCTTCTCAGTTCACTCCTTTATATCCCCTGATTCATGAATGTACCAATTGACTTGAGGCAATGGAGATTTTGATGCCGTATTTAGGTCATATCATACATCTTTATCCCATCATCATGCAAAATATCTTCATACCAAGAGAACTTGAATTTCTTCATCTCATTGATTATCATCCTCATATGGTCCTTTTTCACGCACTTCAAATTCATCAAGCACAATTGGCCCAGTAATCCTTGACTTGTGGCTCATGTTGTAATTATGGGACATAGAAAGAGTTGGGATCATCTCGGATGTCAAAATTAGGCCTAGAAATGTAGGAATGCAAATTCAAATGAGTGAAGGTGGCCTCCAGATGAGATGCATCATTTGAGCTCTTACACGTGAATACCCGAGAGAGATAGGAAATGAGATCAACTTCTTCTTCTTACTCTTGAGCCTATTGTTCACTTGAATGATCTCTCATAGAGCTCAAATAGTAAATTTGGTCACTAAGGTACTTGGGAAACCTTAGTAGGAGCTTGGTCGAAGCCAGAAACTCACAGTAGGAGAAGGTTGAGAATTGGATGAAGTAAGAGCCATACTTCTTGATCAGGGATGTCACTTGTGGTGACATCCTGGCCTCCAAATCACCTTCCAAGATTTGGACCACATACATTGTGAATGCATCATTCATGAGTGAAATGCCTATGATTTTTCCTCCATTACTAATTGTAGAAGTTTCTCATGTGTAGGCACCTTGGAAGCAATGTTTTATGTGAGATCCAATCCTTTGAAATATCTTGAGCTAGCGAGAAAATAGACCAAGTAAGAAGTCATGTGAAACTTCTTTGTCATGGGTACTGGAGTAGTTGTAGATGGATATTGTCACTGATGATCTTCCCCCAATCAATTCTCTTTTCTTTCCTTTTATCACCATCAAGATGAAAAGGCCCATCCAGTCTTGGAAGTCTCTTGTGTTTTCCTCACCCATAACTCTATTGAGGAGAGTGATGGCATATCTGAATATCCTTCATGAAACTCACACCTTGGAAGGTTCTTGGGCATCCTTGAGGGATTTCTCCATGTCTTCAACCATGAACCAAGTGCAACCCCTTACACATATGCATCCATCATTTCCCAGTCATGTAAGGCCATGTCCTTTGAGATGATGACCATATTAGGTGATGTCGGGATTTGTAGAGAGAGTGAGATGGTTCTAGGACTAATGACCACCCATCATTGTACCATTTTTGGCTTGATTGTTCATGTTTTTGGGCTCATAGTGGTGAGAGAAAGCCAAGACCAACTCAAGGCTTTGCACATACAGACATGGGGTGTCCTGTAGCTGCAAACAATCCACTTGTGAATACTTGATCCTCAATCTTCCCTCATTCCTTGGCTATCATGTGAGCCCTTAGGTCATTTAGGTCCATGTATGAGACATCATTGTCTTCTATCTCATACTCAAAGTGAAAGGTTGTGCCATGGCTTTTGTCCCATCCACTTATGCTTCATGATTTCTAGAAAAAAGCAACTTACTATTTTTAGTAAGTATGAAAAATCAACTCCTCGAACCTCAACTAGATGTTGTAACTCAGATTTCCTTTTCTCCCTGCATTTCTCTCACCTTTTGGATCAACTTTCTATTTTTGGTAGGTGCTCATGGGACCACTTACTATTTTTAGTAAGTGTCAAATTTGGACCAAGATGCCCATTTTGATGAATTTTCAACTGCAAGTACATCCTTTGTGTTTTCACGTCTCCTTCGCAGGTTCTTTTATTGATGACTTTCCCAAAATAATAGTCCTCTATGTAGAAGACCTGCTATTTTTAGAAAGTGGGCTTCTGGAGGTTGGATTGATGTGGAATGAATTTTTTTGATATGGTTTTTTCCCAATATCACCCCTTTGAAATTTTTTGTTTACCCGATCAATAGTTTGGGAGATTTTAAACTTTTAAATTTTTGACTGCAGTAGTGCTTTCTAAACATGGCAACCATTAATGGACCTCAAAATTACAGGTCTGTTTTCTCCTCCATTCACAATGAAAATTATTTTTTTGATATGGGTTTTCTCTTCTTATCTTACTGGTGAAATTTTCTCTTGATCCGTTGTTTGGTTTGATGAGAAACTCGAGCTTTTTTTCTTGTTGTGCAAAGAAATGGATTTCTTCGTTGTGAACACTTCTTGCCATGAATGGGAGATTTGAAGGTGGGTTTTTATGGTTTTTTGAGAGAGGAATAAACACATAAAAAAAAATTTTTTTCAATCCATGCACCGGTTTGCAAGATCTCTTCAAATTTCTATTTCACATGCCATGAGAGGATTTTCTTTTTTCTTCTTTTCTTCGTTCTTCATTTTCTTCTTGGTTTGATCAATATTTTTCTATGAGACCTGAATATTATCATGGAGTAGAGTATTTAATTGATATAGTGGATCTGGTTTGAGTTTCAGAAATGGTGGAGTGGTGGTGAGAAGTTACAGAGCAAGTTACAGAGTGAAGTTGTGCACATGAAGAGTAAGAAGTTAGAAGTTAGAAGTAGGAAGAAAGAAGGAGGAAGGATTTTAAAAAAAAAATAAAGATGAGAGGGATGAAATTTTCATGTCCCTCATGTCCCTTAATAATTAAGGGATGAGAGGGACATCAAATTTCACATGTGGAATGCCTGGTGATGACACAGTGGAGATCCATGGGTAGGGATTTGAGCAAAAAAATAGCTTTAAAGCTTTAAAGCATTGGGGGTTGGAAGTGGTCATATGAGGAACCTTGAGGATTCTTGGGGATGGCACATTTTTTTCCCTGATGTCCCCAACAAAAGGGACATGAGGGACATCAAATTTCATGTGCTCTGGTGATGACATGGCACTTGATGATGGTTGAGGATGAAAGCTCCCTAGCTCTCTGGGTGAGAAAACTACTCTTGAAGGGGTCACATGGGTGACCAAGAGTCTCCTTGGGGATGGGAACATTTTATTGTCCCTGATGTCCCCCAGCAAAAGGACATGAGGGACATCAAATTTCAAGTGCGCGAGAAAATGATGACACTTGTCACACGATCCGACGAGCGAGGGAATGAGCTCCTGCAAAGCACTTGGGAGAGAACTAGCTGGTGGGAGAGAGGTTGTATGAGGATCCAGAGGGATTATAGGGGATGGGTGAAATTTTTATGTCCCTCATGTCCTTTTCTTGAGGGATGTAAGGGACATGAAATTGCCAGGATCTTGGAGCTGACATGTGTCCTATTTAAAATTTGGCTAACTCTGAACTCGCTCCTAGAGGGCAACTTGAAATGATGATAACTTGAGCTCCGATGGAATTTTTTGATGAAATTTTATATTATATTGACTTAAAATTTCCTTATGAATCCAATGGTTGGGTATCAGGTCTTGATTCCTCCATTTGATCCCCTAAAAATCAGATTTTGATAGTCTCACGTTATTGTGCATGGAAAAAACTAGTTATAAACCTATTCACCAAGGTGTTGTGAAAAATAATTTCACCATATTGTAGGGATTGGAATTCCATTTCGAATATGTTTTTGGCTCATAACTCCAACAGAGCTCCCGAAATCACCGCCTAGCCACTTGTGAACCCTAATTTTGGTGAAACTGCCCCAACTTTCGAATCTTCCTAAATATTCCTAAATCACTTCCATGATGTTCCAAGGCCTTTTATTCACTCCCATGTCTAGTTTGGATTTTTTTTCCATTGGGGATGTTCCATTCCTAGGAAGGTCAAGTGATAACCCTTCCCATAACTCGATCAAAGTTTGCATTTTTCAATGAACTCCTAACATTTGATGATAAAATACTTAACATTGACATGAGTACTCTCCTAAACCGGAAATCTCTATGCTACCCAATTTCGCACCATTGCATTTACCCACTAGATTTATTTTCCACATTCTCAATCTATGTAAATTTCAAAAAAATAAAATAATTTACGTTGGATGATTCCACCAATTGATCATATGACCCTCTAGTGATAATAATATTTAATACCTATGTTCCTATCAATGTTGACATATTCGATGTATATTACCTACTAGTAGAAATAAATGCTCTTAGTGCGTTTATGTAGTTACTCCATGGTTTGGTAATTAGGTCCTACTAATCCTTATCAAATTAATCCATATTATTTGAGGTTAAAATTTTCCATCCTATTACATATATACAATACTCCTTAGTCGAGTCATAGTGACATTTCATTTATAGGTGCCCTATGGTAATGGTGACAATTTGTATTGAGTCATATTCAAACTCTTTGTGTACATTCTCAAACATGATGTTTGATATAGATGTGAGATGATTTAAAGGGTACTTTTACTTTAGGGCCATATGATCCTTATAAAAATTAATACTACCATTATACCCTACTATTTTGATGTTATGTTTGTTTCATTTGTGGGCCTCTATCCTTTTTGCGTGATGTTCTATCCTTTCATGGGATTTGGGTATGGGTACTTCTTCTTATGTTTGAGTGGCCTATTCTATGATAAATGGTTGTGATACATGTGGTAAATGGTGTTTTTAGAATAAAACTTGTATATTGTTGATGGTTCTTGTATGCTTTTTGTATTTCATATGATGTGTGGGAAAACGGGAAAATTTTGAAACTAAAATTTATTAACTACAATAATTTAGTAGAAATTAATTAAATGAATAGAGAAATTAAGAAACCATTATCAAGCATGTCACTCTTAAGATAACATAAAACCCATTAGGAGTGATTAATTATTTAAAGTAATTTCTCTAAGAATAAGAGAACTACCAACATTCAAGCAACATGAATATTTAAAATCAATTATAAATTACTTCCTTGAGTGGTATATGCCTTAGTGGTAGCTCCATTTCTTTATTGAAATTATTGGATGTTATTTCCTTTTCATTCATGTCATTATTGATGATATGTATTCCATTGATATCACATTGAGGAAAATTATCTTATAAAGGTAGGGAGATGTAGTGAGATACACCACCTACCATTCAACGGTGGTTGATGTGTGTTACATTCACAAGTTAATTGATATGAGTTTTTGTCCCTATTAGAGATGGAAATTCTCTGGTGATCTCATATAGATTGACCGAGTGAGTTTTATTTAAGAAATAATTTATAAGTGTCTTGTTGAGCATTGTGATTGGTGTTTTTATGTATGTTTACATTTACATGTTAGTAAACCTAAAGGAAATGAATTGATAAAATAATGTGATAGTAAAATGTAAAAATTGAGTGAAGAAGAAAAATAAATACTATATATACTTTATAAATTTAAATGGAAAAATAAGGTGGTTAGTGGAAAAGTAAAGGTGGATATTTAGAGAATATATTGAAGAGGGATGGATGTGAGGTAGTTGGAAGGAGGTGGATTATGCAAGCCCTCATAGGAATGAAGCCCCTCATTATTCCTACTAATTTCCTTTCACCTTAACTATTATGGTTGGAATTTGTTATGAAGATGAATCTTCCCACTAATAATACTTATTTGTAGTGACATTATAATTCAAAATGGACATTGGGTTGGAATTAAGGTGGTTATGTTCAAAAACATTCCACCTCTATGTATCCCTCATCAACATATGTTGTGCGAGAACAAAATAATTGTAATATTAATTTACTTTTTAGTGGGAATGTTGGTGATGGAGATAAGAAATTAACTTAGTGATAATCTCATTAATTTCAAATTAAAAATGATTTTCATTCGACACGTCGTTACTAAAACTAGGAGAAACGATAAGTTAGGCATTCCATGTTACTCTAGAATTCTAGATCCATAGAAGCTCATTTAATGGATCACATAAATGGTGAAATAATTCTTACATGAAGGTGTATATGACCCTAGGAAGGTAAACTTTTCTTATACTAAGTTATAAGTGAGGAATCTCGGTGGTGATATGTATGCACAAAAATAGTTCATAGAGGAAAGGATCATCCTCTTATGTTTCAATGTTATCTACTTCATCCTCCTCATCCCCAAGTTATCTCTACTCACATTCATCATTATTGTGTCTTCATAAAAATAACTCCTCTACATTGTGTGGTTTACGTATCTTCTAAATAATCTTGAGCTCCTATCATTGTATCATCTAACTTAGTAAGTATTGACACTATTTAATCTGCCATTATATATTTCTTATTTCCTCACAACCACTCACTTCCTTCTACCCAAAAACCTAGTAGTTAGAAAATGTATGTAGCTACTTTCCATCCACATCCACTTCTATAGAAAGAAAAATATAAAGATCAATCTACAAGATTGGTGTCTATACCAATCTCCTTATCAAGAATTATAAATCCTTGCTCGATATATAATTTTATGCAATTGTGATTTTGGGTACCAATGAATGGGTACCTTAAACCATACAATCATTATCGAGTTAGATCTCCTTTGAAGAAAGATCACATGAACAACTATGACAAGAAAAAATAAATATTCTTCCATTAATGTAAGGAAATATTATAGAATCAAGCATAGTTGTATTACACTCCAATGGCAATCTAATAAAAAAGGCTATACAAGAATGCTTCTAATAATTCCAATCCTATGGTTTATAAATATTGTAGACTCTAAAAATATTTTACATGAAACTCCCTTAGCTCAATTTGATAATTTCACACTAGATTCAAAATCATATTCCTAAAAAGGATGGATAGATGCTTTTACAAGATCGTAACTCTCTTCTATTTATGGAAATTATAGTTTCTTTGGTGGGAGAACAAATATGTATTTTTATGTAAATATACCTTGAAAATATTCCTCATAATGTCTCATATCGTTTTTATCTTCCCATTTGGTTTGTAGGTATTTTACCATGATATCTCCTCCATTAGATTGAGATCCACTAGGTCATTCAATTTTTCCTTGGCCATGGAAAATGGATCAAGGCCCACATGTGACTATTGTATCAATGTGAAAAGAGATATTTACATATGATGATCCAATCATGGTAGGAAATAGAGATGGTCTGCAGAATACGAGACTTCGGGGAAGAAACAATGTTAGGAAGCATATAAAATGTCATGTGGCATTGATTATTGGGATGTGTGGGTATGACTTCACAGATTATGGGTGCAAGAAATAATGTTTTATGTAAAATACACAAGGAATAGAGGTTAGTGTGGCTTAGGAAAGTGTACGGTATAGAAAGATTCGCATGGCTAAGTGTAGTTTGCATTGATGAGTGTAGATTTTCACGTTCAAGATAGTGTTGTATGACATTTTCAGTGTTGTGGAGCTAGTTAATCCTTTATGGATTGGATAGCCTTACATAACTTCAAGAAATAGATAAGGCATTAAATTTTATGTGGCATGCTTAGGAGTGACATGGCATTGCATAAGTATTGATTCAACTAACTCAAAATATTTTTGAATGATGAAATATTTCTTATGAACCTATATGCTCTTGCATCATATGGGATCTCATTTTTCATTATAATTCTTATTTTATCTCCTTGAGTTTCATAGTCACTGAAATGGAAAGCATCAAGAGAGGAAATTTATCTTGAGAAGGGGGCACCTAGGGATGAAAAGCTGTCACTAACACTACAAATTCTATTAAGAAATCCACTACCCCACCAATTCAACTAATAAATCCATTGTCATTACTATCACCTTCTTCTCCAAGAGAAGGATAACATAATAAATGAGAAAAATTCCTCGGCTTCATGAGCATTATCACCCATGATATCCCAAGCCACGGCCTTGTGAAGGAGATAATAAACATGGGGAATCATGTAGCACCCAACTGAACCCATGATGGGAAATATGTCAAGGGTCAAGGAGGATTTGGAGGTACTCACTTCTAAACACACTTTTTCATATTGTACTATTATTATAGAATGATATTTGAAATTACAACAATTTAATTAGCCACAAAAAAATTGTATTCATAGCTAAGTTATTGAATATAATGATTGATTCCTTTCAAAAATGTGAAATAGAATATCTACAAGAAAAATATGTCAAGTTTGGTTGATTGTTCACGCAACGTGGTTGAATCCCGTGATAAGACCATTTTCTAAGTGAATAATTAAGATGAATGGTTGGAACAAGGTATATGTGCACTTCCAAGTAGATTTGGTATGAGGAACAAGCTAGAATAAATAATTGATGGTCTTAACTTAGTGGTAGGTAGGAAAATGGGATTAGAAACCCCCATATGTTTAAGTTTATCACCAACAAGCATACTCTCATAAATAATGCACCATAGGAAATGTTTTTGGGGCTTTATGATGGTTTTTCATGGATTTGTAAAATTCATAGCCTAAATAGAACATGGAGACCTTAATTATCAATGGTTGTTAAGGGCTTCCATTTGCATATATTGAGGGTAAGAAGATGATAATTAAGTCAAGGTTTATAATGGAATAAGTAGGTTTCAATTGGTCAATTAAAATATTTCCACCATGGAATTCCAAAGAAAATCCCAATTTTATGGAGGTGATCTTCAAGAATGGCATTTTGAAAATCAAAAATAGACTTAACATCACAATTTTTAAGTTTAAATTTATCCTTGAGTGTATCCAAGTCACCAACTCTAAGACACTTCACAAAATATGTCAAAAATAGTTTTAATTCCCTATTTGAAAATCTTAATCATTTTAATCCAGAGAACTATCCAAATCACCAACTCTAAGACACTTCACAAAATATGTCAAAAATAGTTTTGATTCCTTGTTTGAAAAGATTAATAATTTTAATCCAGGGAACCATAATAAAAGGGACATTGTGAAATTTAAGAATAGAATACCAAAAAATATAATGAAAATTTAGGGATAGACCATTCTGAATCCAATTTTGCAAGCCCAAAAATTCAAAATTTAAAACATGACAACTAAGCCAAATGTGAAAACTTTCTCAAAGGCCTTCCCGAACCCCTCTCCTGGTCAATTTTCTTCCATGTCATGATCATCCCAAAATTTAAGGTCTTCCTAATATGTTTAAAAATCATGTGTAGGTTCATGAAATTGTGTGACAAGATTAACTCTTTCATTCAATAAAGTACTTTTGAAGACTAGTTCTCAGTAGGCCTAGAAAGGCCAATTTTGGCCATTTCAAGGCATGTGTGCATCCTCTAGGAAGGTTCCAAAGGCCCATAATCATTGGAAGTGGTATTGAAGAGCTAAGGTTTTGGAAGTGGTTTAGGAATATTTAGGGAATATTTTTGTGGTTTAGGGACAGATTGTGTAAAAATGGGTTTTTCAAGTGTAAGGAGTGAAGGGTCAAAATATGAACCCGAAACTTCTCTGGATGATTTTGGGAGCTCGTAAGGAGTTAGGAGGAAATAAAATAGGAATTGGAAATATGAAATTTATATACATTTGGAATCATCACATTTGTTCCAAGACCTAAGCGCTTCTTGAGGTAGTTCAATCTTTGCAAGCACACCCTATTGTCCCAAAGAAAAAGGGCCATTTTTGGAGTTTCAAGCATAATTGAGGTTCTGAAACATATTCCATTTATCTTTAAATGGTATTTTGAGTCAAAATAATATAAAATTTCATATAAAAATACCATATGGAGCTCGAGAATTGTGTCTTCAAGTCCTCTCTAGTGTAAGGTGTGTTTCCCATACTTAGCCAATTTTGAAGTGCCACATGTCAACATCTCGGCTCCATGGCGTAATTTTATGTCCCTCTTGTCCCTTTCCCAAGGGTATATAGGGGACACAAAAAAATTTCCCAATCCAACCCCATCTACGGTCCCCATGTGACCCTCCTCACCTTCAGAGCAAGAGTGCTTAGCTAGCTAAGCCTCATTTCCCCAAGTTCGCACTAAATCATGCCAAGTGGCACAATATTTATTAAAGTGAATTTTATTTTCCCTCTTGTCCATTTTTACAAGGGGATAGAGGGGACACAAAAATTTCCCATGCTCATCCCCTTTGGAGGTTCTTCACACATGACCATTTTTTAGCGCCCTTGGGTGCCCAGACATGCTTTTTCAATCTCCTCTCCTCTCACCACAAGTCTGACAAGTGTCATCTTGGTTCAAAGCCATTTTTTGTCCCTATTTTCCCTTTCCCAAGGGGAAATAGGGGACACAAAAAAATTCCCATCAATCCATCAAACCCTAGTTTAACCACATTCAACTTTCTCTCCCATGATCAAGTTCATGGTTGATTGGGAAGAAAAGAAAACCAATTAAACTCATTTTCAACCTAACTTCTTTGAATTTTTACCCATCCTCCATTTTTTTCACCTGAATATTAAAATGACATCTAAACACAACATCCATTCTTCCCAACACGTTTTGTACCATCCATGACTCAAAAACGAGAGCTTTTTTCATAACTTCTTAACTCCTGATTCACCGAAAATTTTCACTGATTTTGCTCTCCTCCTAGCTCCTTTGTGATCATCAAGCTTCAAGCCTCCATTAATGGCTGAAATCACTACAACTAAAACTTGAAACCCTTCATCCCAAAATTTTCTTTTTGATTTTAGCAAGATTTTTGATGGAACACGATGAAAATTGGAGCACAGGACCCTCACAGACAGAGTTGAATCCAACAATGGTGTTTTTGTTGAAAAATGACACCAGTATGACCAGTTTATAAAAATGGCATATGCTCTATACATTCACATACTAAAAATAGTAAGTCCCTCAAAACATCAAGCTCCAATCACTCCTAACATTAAATAGTGCAAAACAACAAGAAGTAAAAAAACAAGTAAGTTTTCCCAAAATAGCAAGTTCAGGAAAAAAAAACTCCGCTAAAAATAAAAACTTCCTAAAATGGTAAAGTCATCATCAATGGAGGAATAAGTCTAGGAGGTTTAGAAGACAAAATTTGAAAAAAGGCAAAATTTTCCAAAATAACTCCTGGTCCCACCACCAAAAAATAGAAGTTTTAGTTTTAGGCTCCATCGTGAAAGTTTCAATGAAGTTGGCTCCATTTTCACTCATACCATTTTTTCCATCCTCACATGGTTGTAAAAATCTCAAACCCTCATCCCAAAATTTTCCTTTTTGATTTTCAAGCATCATTTAAAGAATCACTCACGAAAATTGTGTGCAGGACAAGGCAAGCATATCGAGGGCAACAAGTGAAAGTGGGCAAGGACCACACTAGAATGAGAATTTACAAAAATGGCAAGAGCTCATATGACACTCAATGCTAAAAATAGTAAGTCCCTCATCAAGCTCCAAACACTGATAAACATTAAGAAATGAAATATCATTCAAAACAACAAGAATGGAAAATGATCAAGTGAGCAAGCAATTTTCCCAAAATAGAAGTGTAAAAAAAACTTCTCTACTAAAAGTGAAAAGTGTTCCTAAAAATGGTAAACATCATCAATGGAAGTAATCTAAGTGTTTTTGGAGCTTGAGAAGACCAAAGATTGAGCAAAAAATGAAAAAATTCCCAAAATAGAAGCTCTTGATCCCACCTGAAAAATTGAAAGTTTGATCAAAAGTGTAGAAAGTTGTTTCGGCTCCATTTTCACTCATCTTGCTTTTTTACATCCTCATAGGGTTGTAAGGTGGTTGCATAGCTCAAACAAGTAAATAAACCCTCCATAAGGATCCTGAAGCATCATTTTGATCACAATTGTGTTAAAAGAAAAAAATAGAGCATATCGAGGCACAAATCAACATGAGTGAGAAATCACCTCATGAAATCATTAAGGTTCAAACAAGAGAAGTTGAGAGGATCAAGAACTTCATTCAAATTTAATTCATCAAGAGGATGGTCATCATAAGCATGATGAGAATGATTCTTCATGAGTAAAGAAAGAGGTCATCTCAAGAAATGCATACCTCGTGAAGTGTTTCTAAACACTTGACCCATGCTTGATAGGAATCTCACATCTTGCAAGTAGGAGGAGGTGGAGTTTATGTGTCGAGTGAGTTCAGTGAGTGTGATAGGATCATGAAACATGAAACATTATTCCCATCCATTTCTTTAGGTAGCATCTAGATATTGATCAGTCACTTTATCAAGAAAATGTCACCTATTTCTATAAGAAACATGAAATTCACTTAGGATGTGTATGAGTTGACCTCATTCAAGGAGTGCTCTAGAGTCAAAAAAGGAAAAATTTATTAGCGACATATTGAGCACCATAGTTAAGAATGAGTAATCATCTATTGATTAGATCTTCCATCCACTTGGTAGTGTTCTCTGAACACTCACCTTAAACCTTATGGTGTGGTCATTTCCATCTCCTCACATCATTCCAACCAGTGGCCACTTCTCAAGAATTCCATTCAAGGGTTATCCCTTTCACCCATATGATGAAGGCATATTTCAGTAAGTGAAAGACAAACATAAAGAGGTTTGAGAACCATGGATTTGTCTCTCATGATCATTAGAGTCATTTGTGAAATCCTAAGGAGCAAGAAAGTGATCCTCACTCTCATTGTGAGATCAAGAAGGAACCATCATGAGTGATTCCCGTATTCATCTCAGGATCACATCGGGAGGTCTCACAATAGTGTTTCTAAACACTCATTGGAATTCAAAAGCATCGTATGCATCTTACATAAGGAGGAGATTTTGATCACCATGCCTCAAATCAAAAAGTTCTTCATTAGCAAAAAAATCATCGATCAATCCCCCTTTCTCTCTCTCTCTCTTTCTCTCTCTCCATATTCTAATTTTCAATTGAGAATGTACTTTTTGCTATTTTTCCTATTCACTTAAGTGACCCTTAGTTAAACATTATAAGAGTCATTTTTCCAATAATAAGAAAAAGACTCACTTCCTAGGAATATGAAAGGTCACAAGTGATGAGGATAGGTGAAGAGTCATGTGGGGGGTAGATGAAAGGACAATTTATAATGTTATAAATTGGAATGGATTTCTCCATTCCAAGGGTTGCAATTGTTGATTGAATGTATGTTGTTGAGAGAATACCACTTCTACATCAAGCAATAAAAGTTGCAATTCTTCTATTTCTTGTCTTATGTTCCTCTACTCTCTCTTTCCAACTTTGCATATATGATAATCTTGTAAAACCAAGAAAGGTGTCTACACCTTTGATAAATGAATCAATGGAAGTTTGTGTCTATGATTTGTTATGTCTTATCATGGTTTGTATTGTTGTGTTCTTCTAATTGGATGTGGACTTACTCTAGTTATTGTATGTGAATTCTACTAGTGCCTACTCATAATAGTAACCATCTCTCTCCTAATTTCCCCAACTCCCCTTTACCCTCATCGCTGCAAATTCTTCCCTTGTACTTTGTACAAGCATTTGCCACAGGTTCAGTGGAGTGTTCTGTGTGATCCCCGGCCTATTGGCCACCCCATAGAATTAGGATAGTTTACATTCAATAATGGGAGCCTCCCCATACAAAAGAAGGAGGGCTTAGCCCCGACATTGTTGGTGAAAACTCAATAATTCACAACACGACAAATTATTCAATAACAAGATCTTTGGAAATGATTTTATACAACACATTAAGGAGAGAGATATGTTTCCTATTGGTGATAATATTATGATCTCCAACCTAGGGAATAAAATTGACGTTGACATGATTGATAAGATACCAAAGAATTAGAGGGGATAAATTCTAGGTAAACTTTTTGTAAAACAAGTCCAATCATGTCCACAAGGGTTTTATAGAATTCATAGTGAAACCATCGATCTCGAGAGCTTTGTTAGTGACCATTTGTAATCACAAATTTTCTAAGATCACTTTGAAGCTTTGAATAACCTACCACAAGTAATTATTTGAGGTTTAATAAGCTTGTAGGGAAAAACTTGATAGAATTATAGGAGGGAAATTTCTCTAAAGAAGAAGAAGCATGGGTAGTGAACACTCCATGATAGTGATGTAAAAATATTGAAGGATCTCAAGAAGCTTGGTAATATGAGTGTTAACATCTTTTATGGATTTGATTTTATTTGTAACTTGTCTAGAGCATAGAAAGGAAAAGTTTTTGGTAACCCTACCACCCACCGTCAACTAATGTATTTTGGCTCTAAGATGAGTTCCTCTTACTCTATAGGCCTTCTCACCTTTGATTTTATGTCTCTATTTGGCAGCTTGTATATGCACATTTACATTAAATGAAGAAATATCAAGATCCTATGAAATTCTAGTGAAATCATGGTGTGAAGCCTATTATGCTGATAATGGAAGATGACAACACGTTTTTCATAAATTCTAATGGAATTCAGGGTAAATTTGACAACATACACCCACCAATTGATCCATCCAACATCTCCCTTAGGTCTAGAAACTAGATTCCAAATCCACTTTATGTGGGATATTTTTCTCTCATGAGAGAGATGAGTAGTGTTGAGATAGAACTGATTTTTAACAATCTTATCTTACAAGGTTGAACATTATGTGTAGAAGTGAGTGGGAAGATGGTAAAAAGAGTGACACCATCAAATACACTAACAAGACAATCAGTGGGGTTGGAGAAAGAAAAGATATTGCAATCTACTAGTAGGGTGGGATTCAACCTTTTAACAATTGTATATTGACCTTTTCTAAAGTTCAACTTGGTGAATAAAGTTGAGGTAAAGTAAAAATTCCAATAATGGTTGGGATCATACAAATCTATTTTATTTTTCATGTAGAACTAGGTCTCCCCTTTTTACAAATCACCAATGCATAGGAATGCAACCTTCTTTGTCCTTTGTGGATTCCAGCATGTTGACATTTTGACATATGATCTACCTGTGCATTAGGTAGTGTTCAAAAAGGCACCTCAAAAAGAAACCATTTCCGTGACATCATTGGAAGAATACAAGTTATCAATGCCAAATAGACAACCTCAAAATAAAAAAGGGTCTATACCATTCAAAGTGAGTGGGGTCTAAGCTTTATTAAATGATATTTTGTGTGATCTCCCACACAAGTACCATGAGTGTTCCGCGTGACCAAACTTGTGATTGGACACATGGGAAAGGGTGTCCAACCTGATAGCAAGGGCAATGGATTGAAATAGAATTCATGTGATTTTAACCTCCTACAAACACAACACTTGCATGATGCAAACCTATGACAATTTTTCTTGACCACATATTTATGGGTTGTTCAACAAGGTCATGAACATTGCAAAAATGAACAATCATTGGGAAACATTGAGGTACATGTTGGTCACTCCATATAATCATTGAGGGAAGTAAACATGTTGATGAAAGAAAATAGTATTCACTACCTCACAAGAAATCACTCATTTGAAATGGAAGTTATTTTTCCTATACATATTCATCATCAATAGAAGGTGAAAAAGGGACACACAATCAATTGAATACCACATTGTTATCGAACATCACTATATTTCCCTTAAAAACCTTGGAAATAAATTCTAAATGAGTTGTAACAATTGTAAGGATAATGCCCGAGTCAAGGAGGTATAAATAATGGTTGCCACTTATGGGATGCACAAAATGGAGGGTGTTCCTTGGGAAATGGGTGTTGTGGCTTGTTTCCATTGGCATCCAAGGTTCCAATTCCAAAATTACCTATGGGTTTGTACAAAAAAATTGTGGTTTGTTTGCACTACAAGAATATGAAGAGTTCCTTTTGTTTGCAACAATAGTCGAACCATCAACATTGGAGGCAATAGTTTTTGTTTTTCTAAGGATTTTTTCCTACGACATCGATCGAGGGTTTACCATCAAAAGACAATCTCAAATCTTGTGGTTTGAGGTTTGGAAATGAAAGAAAATATTCAAGAGATTAATGTAAAGATACTCAATCTATTTTTTTATGGTTTCCTTCAAATCCTTGGATAAATAGATTTTAACGCAAACTTATTTTTGCATAAAAGATACATAAAACATGTATTTCTCATGGAAAATAAAATGATTTAAGGGTTTGATGAGTTTTCTAACAAAATACCAAAGAGGGGGAAGGAGACTATGAAAATCGGGATTATGGATTCCTTTTGGATATGATGAGGGGTAAGAAAATGATAACCAAGTCGGGGTTGTCTTGATAGAAGGGTTTTAATTGATCGGTTCAAATATTTCCACCATGGAAATATTTTGAAGGTGTTCATCAGTACGGCATTCTAAATCTCAAATATAGACTCAACATCATAACTTTCAAGTTGTATTCCAAGGAAACCAACTCGAGGCTCTTCACAACAGATGTTGTAATTAGTTATAATTACCTTTTGAAAAGCTTAAGGCTTTTAATCCAAGGAACCATATAAAAAGGTACAGTGTGAAATTTAAGAATATGATACCACCAAAGAGAACGAGAATCTATAACTAGACCATCCCTAAATCCATCCCCACCTAGATGAGATTGAATTTGAAAAGCTCACATGCCTTTTAAATGTTATTAGCTACAAATGTTTCACCAAATTTAACCAACACAAGGGCAATCCATAGCATATTTCACAAAGGAATACTCTTTCAAGAGAGTGAGAAATAATTCATATACAAAGTGACCATTAATAAGCTAGTGATGAGAGTGAAGGACATAAATTATTTCAACCAAACCTCTGGAAGAGTAATTGGCCAATAACTAACTAAACCCTTTAATAGCTAAGACATACAAAGAGGGAGCCAATAGACAAACCTACTTGATAGACATGTGGAGAAAAAAATTGTGAGAATCAGCCCCATTGATGGTAATACAAAATCCAACATCTTGCAAAAACATATTAATGGTATAAACAAAACAAGATCCAAACGTTAATGCCTTAAGCATGGCAAGAATAAAAGGCCACTCTTGATCTTATCATAGGTTTTCTCAAAGTCAATCTTGACAATCAAGGATTTATAAATAGAGACTTTATCTCATTCCATATCCTCCCAAATGGAAATAATAATGTTAAAATGTATCTATGTTAAAATAATCTAGTCTTCTCATTTCTAACAATGAGGGTAGGAGATGCCTCATTCTAAGAGTAACATATTCGGAAATGATCGTATATGACACATTAAAGAGACTAGCATGTCTCCAATTGGTGATAAGCTTGAGATCCCCAACCTTGGGAAGGAATTTGATATTAACATGATTGATAAGAGATCCCAAAGAGTTAAAGTGGATACCTTCCAGTTAGATTTTTGGAGATTATGTCCAACAATATCCGGGGAGACCATCGATCTTAGGAGCTTTGTCATTGCCCATTTGCATCACAACATTTTTAATATTACTCAATTTAAGAAGCTTACCACAAGTAGTTCTTTGAGCTTCAATAAGCTTGTAGGGAAAAACTTAGAGGCATTCGAGAAGGAAAACTTCTCTAGCATGAGAAGAATCGAGTAGTAAAACGCTATGATAGTGATGTAAACAGTCTTAAAGGATCTTAGGAACCTAGGTAGAATGACCTTTAACATCCTTAATGGTTTTGATTTTATTTGTAGTTTTTACGGAGCATGAAAAGGCCAAGAATGTTTTGATAACCATACCACCCACCCTTAACCAACACATTTTGGCTATGAGATGAGCTCCCCTCACTTTATAGGCTTCCTCACCTTTGAGTTTATGTCTCCATTTGGAAAATTGGATCTACAAATTTATAATAAATGGAAAAAGCTCAAGATCTTGAGAAGTTATATGATTTCATGGTGTTCAGACCTCTCATGCCTAGTAATGGAAGATGGAAACATGTTTTCCAAAAATTCTAAGGAAAATCATAGTTCAAGTGACAACATATACCCACCAATTGATCCAACCAACATCTCCCTATGGTCTAGGAACTAGATTCTAGATCCACTTGATGTGGGAGAGGGTTCTCTCATGAGAGAGATGAGAAGTGTTGAGATAGAACTGAATTTTAACCATCTTAGCTTATGTGGTTAAACATTCTATGTAGAACCGAGTGGTAAGATGGTCAAAAAGAGTGACACCATCAACCACACTAATAAGTCAATTAGAGGGGTTGGAAAAAGAAAAGAGATTTCACTCTACTAGCATGGTAAGATCCAATCTTTTAACAACTCTATCTTGACCTTGCCTTAAGTTAGACCAAATGAAGCAAGTTGAGGCAAAGTCCAAATGTAGATAATGGTTGGGATCATACAAGTTTAGTTTATTTCACATATAGAACTATATCTCCCTCTTTTTTAACACACCAAAACATAGATATGTGACCTTCTTTGGCCTTTGTGGATTCCACCATGTTGAAATTGCCACATAAGATCCAAGTGTGCATCGGGAATGTTCACGAAGCCACCTCCACAAAGTATTCCTTTCCATGACATCATTGGAAGCATATAGGTTGACAAGGCCAAGTAAATGAACTCAAAATAAAAAGGGGTCCACACTACCTAATGAGTGGGGTTTAAACACCATGAAATGATCTTCTATGTCAACTTTGGTGCACATAGCATGATCACTCCCCCACAACCAAACTCATGATTAGACACATGTCAGTGGGCATTTAACTTGATAGTGTGTGCAATAGCCTAAAGGAGAAATCTTCTTATTTTAATCTTTGTAAATACAACAGTTTCATGATACAAAATTGCCGACAATTTTCCATGTCCCTATATCCATAGTTTGTTTTAGTACAATCTTGAACATTGCAAGATTAAACAATCATCAAGAAACATTGAAGTGCATGTTGACCTCTCCTTCTAAATCATTAAGGGCAACAAACATGTTGGTGAAAGAAAATATTGTTCATTTCCTCGCAAGAAATCACTCATTAGAAATGGAATTAATTTTTATGAGACATACCCATCTGTAGAAGGTGGCAAAGGGTTGTCTAATCGAATGAATAGCACATTGCAATCATACATCACTCATTGTCCTTTGAATCCTTGGAAATCACCTATTAATAGGGTTGTGACTATGGCAAGGTTAATTCCTGAGTTAGCGTAGCAATAATGGTAGCTTTTTGTAGGGTGCACGAAATGAAGGGTGTTGTTTAGGAAATGGGTCTTGTGACTTGTTTTCATTGGCATCCAAGCTTCCAATTCAAGAACCGCCTATGAGTGTGTACACAACAAGTTGCAGTTTGGTTGCACCACAAGAGGATGAGGAGTTCCATTTGTTTGCTACAATACAACCATTCACATTGGAGGCAATAGTTTTGGTTTTTTAAAGCTATTTTCTTGTGGCATTGATCCAGAGTTTGCCATCAAAGGGCAATAGCCAATCATGTGGTGCGAGGATTGACAACAAAATAAAGTGTTCGAGAGATTAATGTAAAGCACATACTACAAAAGATGTATATCCCCTATTTGGGTTTTTTTGATTTCCTTCAAATCCTTGGATAAATAAATTTCAATACAAATCTTTTTTTGTGGACAAGAGAACTTGGGTTACTCATGGAAAATGAAATAATCTAAGGGTTTTATGAGTTTTTAAACAGATTCCCAAAGGTGGAGAAAGAGACTAGGAAACTCAATCTAGACTTGGATTTAAGCGTGACTTGCTCCAACCCTTGAAAGTCCCTGATTCATTGGGAAAAAAACAAGGGTATTGTGAATAAACCATGAACCATTGTTGACAGTTGTGTTATAATGATCACTGTTTGTAAAACAAAACAAATGAAAGTTCTGTGTCATATTTTGCACACTCTCAAGTTTTACACCATGAGGTTGCCAACGGTTATGGACCCATTGCTAGAGCATTTCTTCTCAAACAACAAAATAAACAACCAAAGTAAAATATTCAAACCAGTGACAAGCTTTGCCAAATTTAGGAAAATCAAGCAGAACATCAGGTAAATGAATTTCTAGATTAGAACCAGTACATCTGAAACACCTTTGGGGCAAACTTCCATGCTCACTTTGAGGCCATGGTTGTCTAGAATTATATCGGCATGATTTGCATCAATTGATGCATGTGCCGTAGAGATAGCCATCACATAGCAAAGGTTTAATACTCACAATCCAAGGGCCAGAGTAAATGCCAACTCAGCACAATAAATGTGCAATAAAACTAAAATTCCTCCATGGATCGATCATAGATTAGCAATTTGATAAACAATCGTATGAGCAAAAAGACACCTAAGATTTCATTTTTCATTCCTTGTTAGTAGTATATGAAGGAGAGAGCATCCATAACATCAGCATTTATGCAGAAACAATCAGCTTCCACACAAAACAATACAATTTTGTGAAAACTTTTAAAAAGAATCATTACAGCTTGCTTAGATTCACAAAAAATTTCAAATTTTCTCGCAAAGATAGAAGTATCCATAAATATGTAACTCAATTGTATCTTTTAAAACAAAAAGAAACAAAAGATAAAATATTGATTCTTCACCTAAAACAAAGTGCTTCTGAGTGTATATTATTGAAGGACTACTGAATCTAAAACTAAAAACAATTAGCAATACAGAAAACAATGGGACTTCTCACATCATGGTCAGCATTTTTCCATGTCAAAGATCCAAACCCAAAGGTTTCAATATTACTAGTCCTGGGTGTCATCACCACCTTGAATGATTTCTTCTCCCCGTCTTTGAAAACTCAAGTCTGTTAGGCTTCACTGTCACTATCACTCCATGAGGAGACTCCACCTTTACATCAAAAGTTGCAGGTCCCTCTGAGACATATGTCACAGTCCTTCTGACAATCCGAGTTCTGTTTAGATATGCCACACTAATAGAAGGATAATTGAGGTTGTGTACTGCCACATTTGCTGGACAAGAGAATGTTGTGGCTGTTACTTTGCTTATCATGTCTGAACTCCAACCTAGACTACATAAGACACTAAAGTAGTCATTCATTAATATATCATAAATTAGGCCAGGATTTGCAGCTCTATTTGGATTCATATGACCTGCACCGAAGGCGAAAGGACCTGGACTCCACAATGGATTCCTTGTTGCCTGGATGGTCATTACGGTGGCTGTGATTTTCAAAAGAAAACAAACCACGGCAAAAGATCAGATCTAAAGCAATATAACAAACTATATTTTTATGAAATGTCATTTAGAGATTCAACAGAGCAATGAATATCAATCAATTATGAGGGGGTCAGATGTATAAGTTTTGTTTTAAGTTTGGTTTTTTCAGTGTAATAATGAGTGACATGCTTCTGGATTCAATTGGGTGACCTTGATTTTTTCCAGGTTTTGGATCCCATTACTGAATCCATCTTCAGACAAGGTATGAAGCCAATGCTTGAGATGTTTAATGTTTTCTTTAAAAGTATACGATACCTGTAGTCATAATGGCTGAACTTATAGCTGCTGGGCTCCAATCAGGATATGCTGTCTTTAGTAATGCTGCAATACCAGCAACATGAGGGCACGCCATAGATGTGCCTGATACTACGTTGAACAAAGTCTTCCTATGATCAAAAGAAAGGCCACTTGGAGATGTTTCTCCAGACCATGCTGCAAGGATGTTCAAACCTGGGGCTGTAATATCAGGCTGTACCCAACATACAAATGACAACATTTCATCTATTAATAAAACTACAATAAAAGAATTATTTTGGAAATTTGGCAGTATCAAAGTTTTGGGATTGAATTATGACCTTGAGTATCTCTGGCATAAGAATAGTTGGTCCTAAACTGGAGAAGCTTGTCATGATTGGAGCTGGTTTTGTATGAAACACTGTACTTGGAGGAGAAATGCAAGCAACAGGAGACCTGCATGACCATATAAGAATGTTGGGACTTTTGGACATCGAAAGCCTTACCATGCAGAGTTGGTAAAACTAAAATAAATTTCTTGAAACCTACTTTGTAGAGTTGATATAAGCAAGAACTGATAATCCATCAGCTACATTCAATTCTGTTGCAGGAATAACATGAGCATCTGCTAAAGGTCACCGCCTTGTCCTGGTTCACTCAAGAGAATCATGCCAATTCCCCTGCCCTGTGAACTTCCTCGCCTTTCTCCACTCTGGCATTGTCACCACGTTGGCAGGCAACAATCTTACCTTTAACCTTTTTGGATCTAGAGATCCTAGGTAGCAATACAGCCTGTAACATTATTTACTCATCGTCATTGGAAGTTGTATAATTAATAGACTGAACTGATATGAATACTGAACTGGTAATTAAAGGACAATAATATGTAATTGTGTAGCATACCCAGCATTTTCGCTTACACCTGAACCTCTAACATCTGCAGATGATACCAGAGGGTACATTTTCTTTTCGAAGGGAGAATTGAGATAAGCTTTGTCCCTGGCAACAAAACATTGATGCTCTTTAAAGATGCTCTCTATTATTCTGTAGTGTTTGTAATAACATGCCCTTGAATTTAAAAACATTGATATATGGTGGATTTAAATACAATGCCCTCAACAACTTTCACAATAGCTAGTTCAAGCAACTGAAAATGTTTGTGAAAAAGTACTTTCAATCCTCACCATGTAAATCTTTTTGTTTCCAAGGACAGCATTGGAGGTAAATTTTCTATCAGTAGTACTTGCTCCCACAGTTATAATCCATGGAGCCACATTTGATACACTCCCTGCACTTGGACCTTCATTTCCTGCAGAGCAAACCACCACCCTTCTTTTTTGGACAGCATGGAGTGATCCAATGGAAATTGAATCGGATAACTCTGTAATGGCACCTTGGCCACCCCCAAGAGAAACAGAGAACACATCTACTCCATCATAGATCGCTTGATCAAATGCTGCAAGAATATCTGCATCATAGCATTGGGCCTCACTCCTGCCATTGCTCCAACAAACTTTGTAGGCTGCAACTCTAGCACCAGGGGCTCCTCCCTTTGCAATTCCTTTGCCATATCCAAAAAGACTCGCATGTTTCACAAAATTCCCACCTGCTGTGGACAGAGTATGAGATCCATGACCATCAGTGTCAAGAGGTGAAAGAGGTTGCCTTGCTTTAGAGAGGTCAAGAGGACCATTTTCAGCTTCAAATCCCTTGTGAAAGTATCTTGCTCCAATCAGCTTCCTGATGGAGAACAGTAATTTGAAGAGTCAGATCTTGGGTTTAGTAATCGAGCTAATAAAGAGCCCTGCTTATTCTGGCACCTAGAACTTCCTTCCTTTGGGGTTTTCTTCTACCCAATACAAAACTGTTTTAAAAGATATTTGTATTGACAATCCATGGATAGAAAAATAGATACCACAAGCTGTTTCTTGTGATGAATATAAATCAAGGTACCTGTTGCAAGAGAATCCAGTGGTATTTTGGCAAATTCCTCTCCATCGGGAAGGGACAGGACCAAAACCCTCATCACTGAAGCTTTTGATTCAGGCCACACACCTAACAAGAGACCAAGTAAGGTCAGCTATATTACATTATAAGTATGAAATAAACCCATACATATTGTGTATTTATAAGGCTTTTGGCGAGCTTCTACCAGAATCCAAGTTGGCAATGATGACATCTTTTCCAAATTCTGTTCTTTTCCAGAGTGATTGTGGAAGAATTTGTTGACTCTCGTCTTCTAAGCCCAGAAATGTCCATGAATGGGTTGTGTGCAACTTTCTTTTTCTGTTAGGAAATACAGATATTACTCCTGGGTGCTCTGGAGCAGCAGCATTGTGTTAGAATATTTGAAGCAAATACATGGTTTCACTCGTTATTGAATAAGAAGAAGAAAAGAAGTTTTCATGGTGGTATTACTTGAAAGAGCAAGAACCTGTTCTTCCTCAAGAGTAGCAGCAAACCCATTCAAACTTTTACCATATGAGTAGAGGATTGAATCCTTGGCTGCTTTCTTACTGTAAAATAAGGGGTAAAAGCAATTGAGATCAAAACTACTGATTATTTACTAATGTACACGAGTTCAAAAATCTAGAGAAATTTAGTCAAACAAAATACTTAAATAGCATTGCATTAGGGAACTTCTCTTTATTTGTAAATGATGTGTTGGATAAAAAAAAATAATGTACATGCATGGTAACTATGAGTCAAGGGCTGATGAGATGCAGGTGGGTTGGTTTTGCCAGTTCCATCAATCTCACTGGATTTTGATGCCAGTTGTAACTGGTTGTGTCAGATTTGAGGTCAATTACAGTTGTTTGCCGGGGACTGGGCCAAATTATGTTTTGTATCCGGTCCACGTTCCTGTCCCAGATAGTGACGCCTATCCAGCCTACCGAATAGTATCAACGTATGCATGATAGTTTCATGTATCATGTAACATGTATGTAGGATCATAGTAAGGGAGTACTATCCTGTAGGTTGGATAGCCACAGCAGTCCCATATCAAGTTTATAGCCCCCGCCCCCCATATGTCCGTATCCTCCGATTGTGTTCCATATCTTCTTCATAGTTCGAAAAACATTTATTGGCTATGGTCCCATGGAGGGGGCTCCATAAATATCTCAGCAGGTGCTCTTGAGAAAGTAACAATACGCGCTAAGATATTATAGGATCCCATTATTAGATTTTTATGGTTATATGCACATAAATAAAAATCACATTTCCCTCTAAAATCACCAAAAATTAATGGCGGGAATGCATGTTATATTCCACATGGACAAAAATCAGCCTAAACTGTAGGGGTAAACTGCCAGCCCCCTCCAGCTACCTCTTAAGTTTAGGGGGCAAAAAAGGGGAGCTCTATTTTTAGGACTAGTTTCTATTATTTCCAATAGATAGGTTTAAAAAGAAGCATGGGACCTTACGCTGCAAGAAAATAGGAGCTGAAACCCCTCCATAAGACCATGCTCTTATGAGTCACCAAAGTTAGGGTAGGCTCAATTCTCGTAAGGATCGGATGCACCATAAAGGCATGGTCCCATGGAAAGGGGCTCCTTAAATATCTCAGCAGGTGCTGCTGAGAAAATTTAGGAGCATTTTAGCAGTTTTAAGGTCCCATGATTTTTATTAGTTTCCTCAACAATACCCGCTGAGATATTATAAGATCCCATTGGATATTTATGGTTATTTGTAGGAAAATAAAATCATATTTCTTTCTAAAATTACCAAAAAATAATAGCAGGAATGCATATTGGATTTTATCAGCCCTTAACTGTAGGGGAAACTCCCAGCCCCCCCTCTCCAACCACCTCTTAAGTTTAGGGGTTAAAAAAGTGAAGCTCCTACTCTTTGGGCCTAGATTTTAATATTTCCCCTGGCTTTAAAAATAAGCATGGGACCTTCAGCTGCACAAAAATAGGAGCCCAAGCCCCTCCATGAGACCATTCCCTAAGCATTGTTAATTAAGGCCAAAAAGTTTGAGGGAGGGGTGGTCTCTCTGCTCAGGAAAAACAACTTTAAAAAGAGCTCTTGCCAAAAAAAAAAAAAAAAAAAAATTGCTACTATTAGATCAAATAGCAATAACAATATCAGAGATTCATGTATACCCATCAACCCAATGAACTCCTTTAAGAAAATGATTAAAAGATTATAGTTTGCAGCATAGATTGTATCTGATGCATGGGGAAATATCAACCATCTTAAACCAAAAAAATCATGTATCACCTTCCCAGAACTGACGACAGGAGTTCAAAATGAGAATGTGCAAGCAGTCGAGATCCCAAGCCCTCTTCATGAACCCCTCCCAAGTACACCACATAAGACTGCCACCAACCAAATCAAATTTTTCATGGAGACCGAATTTCTGCCATCCTTTGCTTATACTAACCCAAATCAAATTTCATGCTCCTCAATCTAATCCTCCAGTTCATATACAACAAAAATGTTCGTGCAGAACGACAATTGAACAATACTTACAAAAAAATAAAAATTCAATAGTCAAACGAATAGAACATTTCCAACAACACAGTATTTGAAAGAGAATATTCCCATTTCTACTGACCTGTGGTTTAGCCAAGGCTTCTCTCAATGAGAAAACTGCCATAACAAGTGCAAACAACATAGTTAGTCGCTTGGCCATGGCTGCCAAGATTTCAGGGTATGCCCAAGATGCACGTATACTTTCAGTGTATATATAGTTTAAAAAAACATAGAAAACACGAAGGATGGTGGATATACATGGATACAGAGCATATTGTTTGTTTGTTGGTAGTTGTTTTCTCCACCAGATTTAGCGAGCGATAGCAAAACAGCACCTGCATTGCTGGAATCATTGACTTTGGAGAAATCTTAGGAAGGAAGTGCGTCGCAAAATGATTTCTGTTAAGATTTGTTAGTTTGATTGGATTTATATTTTTACCAAGTAAACATCGGGTGTTGAATGGGCTGGGAATGACGCGTGCGATACTCGTGTTTTGTATATGCGCATTGTAATCTCAATCATATTATGGGAATTTTTTTTTCTCTTGATGAATCATGGATCACATTATCTTTTTATGATGGATCACAATATGTGATTAAAAATATTAAACTTCCGATTTTCATCATGGAACATGAAAAATGCTCTGAAACTCTGGTCATAAGTTTATTTTATTTTGCAGAGATATATGGTCTTTTAATCTAATGTTCGTCTTACATAATTTTGTCATGAAGGTAAGTTTATTAAATCTTGATAGTGTGTAGAGCCTTTTAAAAAAATCTTCGTAATTAAAACAATGGAATGGTGAAATGGTTTTGAATGTTATATTGCTTAAACCTATCAGCGCTAAGATAATAGGGTCCTAGGTGGAATACAAAGACACTTAACATATTAGATAGATTCGTGGACGATGGAATGCTGAACATGGGATATTATTTGCACCCATTTTCTTAGGAGTCGATGTTTACGTTGTGAGAGTTGTTGCAAAAAAATTGCGGAAGAATAGAAAATAAGTTGGTGAATGATCATTGTGAGAGGCGGAGTGCTCATGCTCACGAAATGGATGACCCACTAATCTAGAATAAGGTCCTTGAAAATCTATTTTTAAGAAAGTCCTAAATATATATTTTAGCAATTTAAAACAACTTTTTGTATTTTCCATTTTGGAGGGTTTTGAGCATTTATGGGCTTTTATGCGATATGTAGACAATTGTAGACACCTAAATAAGGTAATTTATCGCTTGATAATGTCAACATTGGCTTAATCCCTAAATCGTGACTTGTGCACCAATTATGAGCCTAATTGCTCCATTCCTAGCCCTATTACAAGACTTGTTCTCCTCATTGCACTACTCAGACGTTCACGAGAAAATCTCACATCATTCCAAAGAAGCTTAAAAGTCATAATTAGCATGTTCAAAACTATACAACACTTCATTCTCTGCTTGGACAAAATTGTTAACGAGAGACCAAATTGTCAAACAATGTGGTTTTAAACCGACTATTCCATTCGAGCCTTCAAACAATCGGTTTCTCAATTTGATATCTTTTATGGGTTAGTACTTTCCTCATGGGTTAGCCTTAATGCTAAGTTAAACCTTTAAACCCCTATAAAAGCAAGCCAAAATACAATAATTTACTCATCGATGAGGTTCAAGAGCTCTTTTAAGAAATATCATTTAAAAATTGCATTAAGCTCTCCTAAATCTTCCAATAAAAACATTAGGAGGAGCACCTATACAAGTTTGAAGCACTCCAAACTAGGTTATAGAGTCAAGCTTCCCAAGCTAACAACCCTCAAAGCCAAGTCAATCACTAAGCAAGAAAACCATTACATGGATTATCAAGAGATTGGGTTATCAAATATAGTTGCATCGATATAAACCTCACATTTCTATGTGGATAAATACTTGTGGTTTGAGGCCTTTTCAAAGTATTGCCAACATAAGAGGTGTGTACGAATTATACTTCAACCCGTATACATTAACCTTTTTGTAAGGGTTTCACCTATGGTTAGAGTTTTGTGTCATTTTGGTTAAGTATAGAGAATTCCACACATTTGTGAGACCTAATACCTTACTGATGAAACATATTATAGTCGGTTGGAAAGGCACGAGAGAGTTATAGAGTTCGATTATATCTCTCGGATGGAACCACTAGATATAGACAAAATTGCCAAATGGTCTATGCATAAAGTAACGGTTCCATACTAGTAAGTTTTGCACTCTAAAAATCAAAGACAACATTTAAGAAGTTTATAGCATGTTCATCACTCTATCAAATCCGGATCAATTTCCAGGACCGATGAAATAGCTAAGTGCACATACTCTTCCATGTTTTACTCTATTTAATTATCTTACAAATTACTAGACATGTATAATTTAGTTTGAATGTTAATGTTTAAATCATAATATGAATATACATCCTATTTATAACCCTAATATTGAATTTAAATAAGTAAAGAATCCACGTTTATTTATTTATTATGTGTGATCACCAATGGCATGCTTAGTTATAGTGCGCTTTTTTCTAGTTCACATTGTCATATTTTCAACACATCATGCAGTTCACAAAATTGGTTAACGAGCTAGGAGATATGACCCTAATAAGGAGCACTAAAAATAACAATAATAATAGTATAAATTTTAGAAATTTCCACTTATGTCTATTCAACTCCACCCAAGTGGATACATGTAATCTCTCTATACGATTGTCCTTTTGGTTTCTATTGGGAAACCTTCATGTTCTATTTTTGGTAATTATTCAACTTCTTTATTATACAACTATAGAGTAGCTTTATTTGAATAAAGAGATAAATATCAATACATGCATCTCTTATACGAGTTTGTTAAGTTTTATATATTTAGAATTTGATAAAGTTACTTTGTTTCTATAGATCTTTCATTGTGAATTTATTGTTATAACACATCAAACACCATCATTAGAGTGTTTTCCTTTGGATTGTAACACTATTCATATTAATGGTGTTAGATCAAGTTCATTCCACTCTTGCATGTCACATCACAAGAGGTCAAAATACTAGAAGCATGATCTTGAGACTCGTCACTCTTTATATTATCTTCCTTTTCACTTTAAATGACCTCAAACAATGTAAGTGGAAATGAGAGATCCTTTCAAAGGATTACTTGATGAAGCCCCGAGAACTAGAGGAAGGATGTGATGGAACAATTCATCAATGTTCTCTCCTAGATCATCCCTCGATAGCACCCACCTCTGCGATTGTACACACATTAAGTAAACCCTATGGAGTTCAACACCCTTCAAGGTACAAGTAAAATTTTGCGTTCCTCGATTTGAAGGAAACATTGATGTTGATGAGTTAGATAAATGTCTTGACCAGCTATCAATGTTTTCTATGATCTAAAAGGTTACATGTTTCAAAAAATGGTGGGAATTATCGCCTTTAAGATAAAGGTAATGGAATTGTAGTTGTCGATGAACAATCCACAAAAATGTGGGGATTTTTTTGGATGCTATCATATAAGAATACTACCTTACAAATATGTAAAAGGACCAATTAAAAAATTACACAAGTTGTGTTAGGGTCACGATCAAATAATACAAGAATACATTAATGAGTTGCATGCCCTATCAAAAAATGTTGGCATGCGTGACAATGAGAGGCATTGAGTTCTCAAATATTGTAGTAGTTTGCAATATTATACCTAGGAAAAGATGGAGTTTGCAAACATCAAAACATTAAGGGAAGCCTATTTATATAAAGTCAAGATCAAAGAAAGGTTAAGATATAGAAAAAACAAATATTCTTCATATCAAAACAAAGGAAAGGTTGAAACTAAATAGCAAGGGAAGGATTTGCCACCACAAAGGCTAGATATGAAGCGGACATGGAAAGAAAGGCCACCAAGAGACACAAAAATGTGGTGAGAGAAGAAAAAGAGCATGTATCATAACATAAAATACTATTGATCCATTGTAGACACTAAATCATGCACTTTGGGTACATTTCTAGGTCCTAATCACATACCACTATTCATATGATTCCTAAGCGAGAAAATTACTAATTGACCATTGTCTTTGGCCTCTTTTCTTTATTTTTTTATCCTTCTTGATCTTGCACACCTTCTTGCCCAGTTTGACTTTTGACACTTCATTTTTTCTAATTTTGGAAATCAGCGCCTAGCTAGGATGCCAACATCGATGCCCTCGTCCCTCTTGGGCGCCCCCGACTTCTTTGTATCTTTCTCGCATCTTTTTGGTCCTTTCTAGTTGTTGGGCATCTTTATTTCCTATGGGTTGGCATTTTAGTGGTTAATTACAAAATTCAAACAAGGTAATAATCTAAATATAAAGCTATGTGACCATAATAAAGGACTAAGCACTAAGCATTATCTATCACCACCTAAGATTACATCTAAGAGCATTCAAACATCCATCTAGCTTGCAAGAGGACAATGGATTGTTATTTCCGAATACACGCATGAGGAGGGGAAGTTCATTTTTCCATGCACACATTTATCTACATCTAGTTATTGCTCACTATTTAAGTTTTTACTGCACAAGAGCCACCGGGAAAGATTCGCAAACACACACGTAGAACTACACGTGAGTCCGAAATGTAATGTAGTGTCCTGGATTATAATTTCACTCGGTCAGGTGACCATTGGGGTTAGTTCAACTCCCCATTTGCATCTTTTATTTTTAGGATTTGATGTGTTTTGGGGTTTTACGGTGTTCTCTTTCTCTTTGCGGTTTCAAGGAATTAACAATGAGGTAAAATGACATATAGGTGACTAAAGGAAACATTCAACGAACATCTTAGGATCATGTGAAGATCATTTCTAAGGTTTTGAGTAGTCACCGACGGCCATAGGAGGTGTGTAGTGCCCAAAGCACCCCCGACTTATTCAGTGCCCTAGTCTCAGCATTTCCAGCATTCGCACAATTTTCTAGGATCGATTGTGACAATCGCCTCCTGTTTCATCAATTTTCTAGCTCGGCACACTTCATTATCACCTTTGTGAATCAACTAAATATTATGTCCTTTCATTTCCAACTAGGGTTTCATATTTTCTAGCTTACTTGCTTGGGTCAAATATGTACTTTAATTGTTTATATCTACGCTGTTACATAATTAAGATTTTAGCATTTATATTTTCTATATTTTTTAAATCATTTGGTGAACCCGACTCATTCGACCACTCTTAGATCCTCTTTCATCACTTCTTGCATTTTTCTTAGGCTCCTCTCATCATGGATATTTCTATTCATGATTTATTGCTAGCCAATCTTGAGTGTCACACTAAAATCATTACTCTTTTGGCTACTACTCGTATTCCTTCCACTACTCATCCAGGACGTTGTTTATCAAACATTTGTAAATGTATTTTCTCAAAATATTACTTTTACATCTCCTATAGCTGACAATATTTCTATATATGAAAATAATCCTCCTCTATATATATGAGTTTGCATCAATAACTTGGGAGTCAAGAAGCATGTTTTAGTCGATATCTGGATTTGAACTTAATCTTTGTATTTTATCATTCATTCAATATATCGACCTTCCCGCATCTATTATTAACCCAACATATATTTTTGTTCGAGCATATGATTCTATTATGCGTCCATACTTAAGGACTATCACTTTTCTGCTCACAGTTGGGCCAAAGACTATTCCAGTTCTATTTTTTGTCATTGATATCCCAGTTCCATATAATTGCTTACTTGGTAGGCCATAGATTCTTCAAGAATGCAAGTGTGTCTTCTACAGTTCATTGATGTGTTAGATTCTTACATGAGGGATTTGAATATGAGGTTCCCATTGATAGTACACCATTCCAATATTGCAACTTTGATCCAACCACTCCAATACCTATTCTAACTTTTGCCACTATCCATCCCTGCTATTGATCTACATGACCTATGCACTATCCAAACAACTTGGCTCCACTTAAGGGAATCATTTGTACACTAGATGTTATTCTATACACTTCAAAAAAAAACCCTTCTACTAATGCTATGGTACTTTATCGGGGTTTGCCCATACATCGGATGGCATACCACCTTGATGTCTTCACATAAGCAATTTGTATCCGCACTTCCCCCTTTACATGCACTCTCTTCATGAATAATGTTTATTGGCTGCACATTCCATTCAATCCCACTTGCTCTGACACTATTTGCACACACGATGGCTTGACTCGGCTTGGGTTTACACTTGATGATATCTTACCTCCACTACATTCACCACATTTATATCATGGATATGTTTTCATTATTACTGCTTATGGCCTCCGAGTATTTCATTTATCAGTCTTTGTTGCATGCAATCCACACATTTTGCCACTTACTCTTGGACAATCGTGGCTTGACTACATTGGTGGCACATTAGATCCTAATCATATCGACATTTCATTCCCCATGCCCTTTGGCCATGTTTTCATTTGCAATGATTCATTTCTTGGCTATTCACAAAATCTCACTCATTGGTATGCACATGGATGTCCACCAACACCTTTCACCGATGAAGAATATGCAATGGGAATGTACAACCTACACCGTAATGGCTCTTTACGTGATCACCATATATTATTGCTTATCGGTCTTTGGCGTATTTCCATTTAGTTTTGACCATGACAATGACAATCTCTTAAACAATGTTACTTGATCACATTTATCATCATATACTTTGGGGGCACCATGCTTATTCTCACCCCTTTTAGTATTATCGGTGGTCTTACGTGTCTCCTAGTTCATGCTACATTTGGCATCTAGTCTCTCACACGCATCTTGTACATCTTGATACATTTATATGTCATTACCCTATGATGTGCTCTTGTGCTCAGTTCACACTTGACTATTGAGGGCATACTACACACATGAAACTCACACACTACACACTTCACACATTACATATTCATGACATCTCTTTCTCGCATCTTCTATTACACATCATACACACTCTATGCATTCATGATACATATTGTTTGCTTCTACTTCTACATGTTGCGCTCATTACCCTATGATGCACTCTAGTTCCATGGTTCATACTTGACTACTAAGGGTATCAATCTGAAATGAACCTCACCATACTCACTCACTCTCTACACTCTACACTTTATCGATCACATATTTCTAGTGCACACGTTCAAACCATTTCCGATGATGCACTCTTGTTCTATGGTTCATTCTTGACTACTGAGGGGGCATGTATAAATGAACCTCATCACATGCATACTCATTCACATTCACTCATGGGGTACGTTGCTCCTATAACACTCACACTACATTCCATTCCATCTCATCCACAACATATTGCATATCTTGGTCGCATTTACTCTTGCTTTTACTTATGTTTACATGTCCACATTTTACACATGTTAGACATATATATTGTATGGCATTATCTTTCTATATACACATGTGTGTTCAACTTTCCTTCTAGTTGTGAACGTAACTTTTATAGATCATTACATGCATCATGGATGCTTGGCACAATAACTCTTACCAAGATCACAACAAGCTCCTAGGGGCATCTACTTTCGTATACACTACAAGTTTTATTGTTTCATTTTTCATAGCACACTACTATATTGGATTATACATGCTTTTACATACTTTATATTTCTAACATGCTAACGAGTGCTTCATGTGCAACATTTTCTTTGCAGGTCTATTTGCTACCATGGTTGTCTAATTCATTTGCTTGTCACTATTTTCCATTGTATGCCATTGTTTGTGGGCTTTTCCCTATGTATTGTTTGTTCACTGCTTGTATGTTTTTGGCCACTCCGGCCTCGATTGTCTTGTGACATCATGAGTGATGTCCCATGTTTGAAACCCACTATTCATGGTCTATTATGTCTACACTATTGTGTGTTTTTATAGTGTCTCCTTGCTTGCTAGCTTAAACATTATTTTCTATATGTGTGCTTATCTTGCTTTTACTAGCACTTGTTTCTAGCCACTTTGTTTGCATGTACTTTGGTTTCTACCAAGCACATTCCCTTCCCCCGTAGGGAATTAATCAGATTTTAGCGGTTGATCCTCCTTTGGGCCGCATTCTCCTTACGACGTCACATGCACCCTTAATGGGGGACATCATTGGGTGAATCAGTCACCCCATACAATAGTTTACATTCACATTCAACACGGTTCAATACCGATACAACACAACCTTCGATCCAACAAAAGCCCTAGAATCCGACTTGGTTCTTTAGCAGACAGCATGAGACACTAGTGCCCCAGCACTGAAAATAGCACACTGGGCACCCCTAACCCTTCTTGGGTGCCTATGACTAGGGGGTAGTTACACATTTTTCTCAGATTGGCACAATTCACAACAATTTACATAGCGGATTTTACAGGGATATACATAGTCCTTCAACTTTGCATTCATACATTATACCTTTTTCTCTATTTTCGCATTGGATTGAACCATGGATCGGATTTTCACACACCATCTGCAGTGGTGTTTATACTTTAGAAGTAGTCAAATGTTGGAGAATAACACTAGACCTTTCTCACTACACTTCTTCCGCACTTGGCGTGCGATCACCTTAAAAACTCACACTTGGCACAATTAGCGTGAGATCACCGAAAAACTCATTCTTGGTGTGGCATCTCCCAAAAACTCATACTCGACGCAACTAGCATGAGATCACCCAAAAACTCATTATTGGTGTGACTTCACCCAAAAATGTGTTCTTCTACAACATCTTCGTAGGATCTTTTCTATCTCTTTCACTCATCATGGATCAGTCTGTCCTTATGGAAGAAGTAGTCACATCAATCACATCAAGTGACATCAACAACAGATATAACGTGACATTTACACATACACTTTCACCCCTAGGGTCATCATCATTCTTCACTTCCTCTTCTCTAGCTTCCTACGATTCACTTTTTATCACTCCACGCTTTTTCTTGTCTCCTCGGCACGCTTTTGCCATCGATCTACATGGTTATCGGTACACACCTCTTATCTACTTTATGTTATCAAGAATTCTCTCATCAATATAAATTAGGGCTAAATTTAGACACTAAATCATGTACTTTGGATACATTTCTAGGTCCTGATCACATACCACTATTCATATGATTCCTAAGCAAGAAAAGTACTAATTGACCATTGTCTTTGGCCTCTTTTCTTTCTTTGTGTTATCCTTCTTAGTCTTGCACTCTTCTTGCTTAGTCTAAATTTTGACACTTCATTTTTTAAGTCGAGTCCGGACACCAACACCCAACCAAGACGCGATCAATGCTAAGTGCCCCCATCCGTCATGGGCGCACCGACCTCTTTGTATCTTTCTCACATCTTTTGGGTCCTTTTTAGTTGTTGGGAATCTTTATTTCTTATGGGTCAACCTTTTAGTGGTTAATTAAAAATTCAAACAAGGGAATCATATAAATACAAAGCTATGTGACCATAATAAAGGACCAAGCACTAAGCATTATCTATCACCACCTAAGGTTGCATCCAAGAGCATTCAAGCATCCATCTAGCTTCACATAAGGGATAAGGGACTGTCATTTTTGTATACATGCATAGGAGGGGAAGTTCATTTTTCATGCACACATCTATCTACATCTAGTTATTTATTGTTATTAAAGTGTGTCGACACAAAATCCACCTAGGGCACGATTTACCCACACACACACACACACACAAAATTACATGGAGTCTAAAATGTAGTGCAACACCCGGATCGTAAGTTTACTCAGTTGGGTGACCGTCGGGGTCAATCCGACTCCCCATTTGCATATTTTCTTTTTAAGATTTCATGTGTTTTGGGGTTTTATAGGTGCTCTTTCTCTTTACAGGTTTCAAGTGATTAACAACAACATACAGACGACTCAAGGTGACATTCACTGAACATCTTGTGACCCTGCGAAGATCATTTTCTAAGGTTCTAAGCATTCATTGGTGACCATATGAGGTCTATAACACTCTCCCGACATGCCTAGGCAACCTAGTCCCAAAGTATTTCTAGCATTCACATAATTTTTCGGGCTTGGTTACAACAATCTACCCTCCTATTTCATCAATTATCCATCTCGTCACAACTTTCACATCACCGTGAATCAGCTAAGTATTATGTCCTTTGATTTACAACTAGGGTTTCATATTTTCTAGCTTACTTGTTTGGGTCAAATATGTACTTTAATTGTTTATATATGTGCACTTACATAATTAAGATTTTAGCATTAATATTTTCTATATTTGTTAAATCATCCATTAACAAAATTTTATTAGCAAAGTCATTTGAGCTAGATGTACGAGAAGCCTCTACATAAACCCCATGTGTACAAAAAGGGGAGCCTATTCTTGATGAAGATCCATACTCTACCATCACCACTTTGCATAAACAATTCCTCCACATAATGAAATGTAAAACAATTATTTCACTCACACATGTAGGTAAATGGGAAGGTTTTGCACATCATTTAGATAATAGGAATCAAAATATTTTAATCTTTGTAAAATCCTAAATATGGTAAAAAATCCTCACCCACAACCATACTCTATCGATTGGGTTAGTCAAGGAACACGCATATATCTCAATCGATAGTAATCCATGTCCTATTTAATCAAACCATTAAGGGTGTAGTGGTATATGATGTTTCACCATTGGATGTTTGTGACATGCTTCTTAGAAACCGATCACCATGGTGTATATAAGTGTAGGCCTAGGAGTGACATCATCACTCTAGGCCATAAGTGTTATCACATCCTAAAGGAGCCCATGTTAACTTAGTATGCTTGGTCAATGAAAAATAATTTTGAAGGATGATTTCTCATACCCGTACCTTTGTAATTTAAAAAAATAATATGGTGGAGAGAGGGTCCTTTCTTTTTAAAATTTGGGTTAGGTTTAGAACATGATGTACATCTAAATTAAGAATTAAGTATTAAAATTCAAATCTAAACATGTATAAATTGTTAAGAGATGTATCGATTAGAAAATGTGATAAATATATATAAATAAACGAGCAATAGTGTACTTAGACTTTTGAAATGTCTAGAAATTGATCCGGGTATGACATACGGATAAATTGGCTAGAAATATTTAATAGATGTTGTGTCTCCGATTATGGAACTACATTGTGCTTAGGAAGAAACCATTTTACATGGGATTGTATTATTGAATCATTTCATCTTCCCAAATGGTTTCATATGGGTTGTAAATGACATTCTCTAACTTCTAGGACATCTATGAATGATTAGCATATGGATCAATGTGAAATATTAAGTCCGGATAATTTACAAAACCCGATGAAATTAACCTCCTTGACCCAAAACCCTAAGCTTTGGTAAAAACATAAATATTAGTGGTTGGGTTGAAACACAATCCATATGCCACCTATGTTGACACTACTTTGAAGAGGCTTTAAACCACATGTAGTTATCCACCTAGATATGTGACATTATAATGCATTGTTGTAGCTATATTTGATAACTTGAACACTTGGTCATTGTTTTGTATTGAATTTAAGAGTGGGATATTCCCAAGAAAATCCTCAATGTGGACTCACACCATCCATGGAAAACTCAAGAATCGATAAATAAAGACTAATATTAGTTATCTCCAAAAATCAATTCAATAGCATTACTATATATAAGAGAGGTGGTTAATATATAGCCAAAATCAAGAGTTTGGTTCCAACTTTTCTTTTAACTAAGTAAAGAAAGAGTTTTGAACCAAATCTACTTTTGACTAAGTAATTGACATATGTTTGAAGTGATGGACACATAATGGACACAAATGGGAAGTGGTGGTAAGTGATTAGTGATGCCACTTATCATATTCTAATCCTATGAGGTGTGCATATGAAAGCACACTAAACTTTACAAAGCAAATTGTATGACTAAACAAGGGAAGATAACACCATTTCCATCCATCTAGCCAAGGTTCTAAGTCTAGGAATGTAACATTAAGATAGAAGCTTAAAAGAATGCTTAACTAGTATGAAAACAATACAAAATCTAATTAAACATGCCTACTAATATGGTTGAATTACCTAACATGGGCGTGAATAGACCTAAGAGGGAAATCAAATGGTTATGGTCAAGCTACTCCAAACAAGGTAAAATGGCCTCTCCACATGACTACTTTGTCATTTTGGATATCCATCTACTAACCTCATGAAGGCTTTAAGAAAGGATTGAGCTTGGCTATAAATCATATTTATTAAATGAGATGCAAATCAAAGCATGGTGTAAAATACAAAGGAATGACGTGCGCTCTTTTTATAGTTTTCCTTTTGGGAGAAACTTGTATTTTGGTGCATGTGGGAATAAAAGCCCCAAATTAGATTAGAATTGCTAATCTTGATTAGGCCTTACTAATCACAATTAGTGAATTACCAAGTGATTAAGAGGTATGGAGCCTTAATCAACCGCTTAGGTCAACTATGAGGCTAGGATAAGCTTTGAAGCTCACTAAGACATTGTGCGAGAGTGAATGGGGTGATTTTAAGTGGTTGAAGAGGGTTTAAGCCAATATTAGGGAATATTGACCAAATCAAGGGCAAAATAGGCTTAATTAGCCTATAATCGCTAATTTTCTATTTTGAAGAGGATTTTGGCTTACGATTCGCCGTAAAGTGGCATCCTGAATGCGAAAGGGGTTACGCAATCAAAAACATGGTGTTAATTGGCTAAATTGGTAAGGAACGTTAGTTAATTAGCAAAGAGTACTAATTATAATGGAATTGGGAAGAATAGGAGTGGTTTGCGTGCATTTTGACAATAAGATTGCAAAAAAGCGGAATTCAAGTGTCTACATTAAACAAACCTAGTATATTTAAGATAACATAAGTCAACTTAATATTAATGCAAGTAGAATATTGCACCAACACCACCTTTAAGTGTAACTTAGAGATTCCTATAAAAATAAGAAGGATAATAATCCTTTTAAATGGGTCCCAAAAACTAGGCTTTATGACGCGTACTGTATAATAAGCACAACCTAGAAATAGGAGGAAAAACAAAGGTCTCTTAAAAACCGACTAAGTATCATTGTAAAGACTACACTTTGGATGGGATGGAAGCCATATGTAGAAACGCACTACATGGGATGAAAAATATCATTAAATAATATGCAAAAAGTTTGATTTAATACCGATGAAGAACTCAAATCTACATGAGTGGTCTTAATCCACTACTTAATAAATGAAGAAGACATGATGACATCAGATGTACCAGGGATAGCTCCAAGGAGACTATCAATTTATCAAATGAGGTGACGAAATAACAAAAGAGCACACCATGAATGACATCAACTTCCTAAATTATATAGTACAATGTTTCGAGGGTAAACAAGGGACATAACACCGAAGAAGCACTATGACTATACATACCCCCTCCTACCAATAATGTTGAAAGGGTACATTGACTTAACTACTCTATAACCCACTTGTACCCAAAGTGAATTCCTACCCTTTACCTTCATAAGCTTCCTATCTATGATGGAAAGGGTGATCCCTGAAGAGCACATTTGTGAATTTCAAGTTTCCTACTTGGAATAATCTTAAAATGGCACATTACTTACAAATATATTTCCTCGAGTCTCAAATATTTTTCTCTATAATGGTTTAAAATATACCCATGCAGCTTTTTATTCATAATTTCAATCTTTTGTTCACCAATTTCTGCACGATTATCTATAAATATTCGAGACAAAATATATTATATGTAAATTGATAAAAATGTGACAAGGTTCCAATGAGCCCATTAATGATTATGTTTTATGTTATAAGACTATGTTTACTAAGATGAATCATATTTTGATGGAAAATGAACTACGCGATAGTCTTTCACAGAGTTCTTCACCCTTTACTAGAATCAATAATCTTTAAAAATTTCAACTCCTTAAACCATATTTGTTACACTATGAAAGAACGTGAAGCTAAGCTCCTCAACATGAAAAAGATCAAGTATGTTCCTAATCTATCGAGCACTTCTAATCACAAGTTTCAAGGTAAAACTAATTTTAAGAAAAAAACCTAATAGTGCCAAATATAAATTTAGATCCATTGTCAATGTTGTATCTCAACCTACAAAGATAAAGTTACAAACTTTTTAGTATAAATTCACTCATTTACCATGTGCACCACAAATAGTACTTATACATTTACTTGAGTACAACCTTGTCTCTCTCCCTCCACTACTTGAGGTTGATAAAAGCATGTCACATGGTAAGATTTTTTATGCTAATTCCCATTTTTTATGCCATATGTGTTAATCCCACAAATAATCGTTTAAAGATTTGTCATGTTATACAAGATCTTCTTAATGTTAATGTTGTTGAATGGGATTCCCCACTAAATATCCACTAATGATAATAAGCTCGATCCATTTTTGAGCATAATATTGATAAATCTACTTTTGTGCATGTTCCATACAATGATCACCCATTATATGTGTGTTCTTAAATGTTAAAATGTTATAGTCCAAAGCTAATGGGATTACCATAAATAACCTATAATGATCATAGCTTATTGGAATGCTAAAATGAATTAAACATGAAATTACTTATCTAATTACAAACATTCCTACTTAGTATGTATGATTGCTTTTAAAACATGAACCTATGAAGATCAAAAGCAATCAAATTTGTTGTTGCTTCAATATGGTGAAAGGATCTCTCTAAAATGGCTACAAGGCCATGTTTAGATCTTCCTTTACTAATCAAGCATGAAGGAATGGATGCAAGAGATGAACAAGCTATTCCAAATCAATGGAGAAGGCTCTTAATCATATGCTTTATGATAATACTATCAAAAGTATGGTGTAAGGTGTGAAGGTAGGAGCTTGGTCCTTTATATAGCTTTCTATTTGGGGAAAGCTTGAATCCCAATGAATGTGGGATAAAGGATAAAGTATATTTAGACTTGTTAAGCATGCTTAGAAGAATTAACAAGTGATTAACAACTCATGGGAGTTGGAGGGTGCTTTAATTAATCAACTAGGATTAATTAATAGGCTAGAATAAGCTTTTTAGGCTATTTAGAGGTGATTTAGGAGGAATTTGATATGATTTGAAGCATTTGAAAGTGAGATTTAGCCAATAAAAGGGTTTATTGATTAAATACATTGTTAAAAAGGCTTAATTAACTAATAATAGTTAATTAATTGATTTGAAGAGGATTATAACTAATGAAGTGTCATTAATTGGCTTCGGAATGTGATAAAGGCTATTTAATTAATGAAGTGTCATTAATTGACCAAAATAGAGGGAAAATGTTAGTTAATTAGTCAAAAATCACTAATTATAATGGAAATGATGAGATAGAGGATAAGTTAGTACCACTTTAGCATTAAAACTATGGAAGCAGATTTTAGGTGTCTACATTTGCCCCTCTTTGGGGTGGCATAAGCAATGCCACTTCAAAGATAGTAGACAAGTATAAAAAGCAATTTTTTGAAGAAAAATTAGTAGAATGAAGGATGCCCCCTCGAGTGTCGATGGGGTGATAGAAGAAGTCAATCGACGAATTGAAAATATGAAGGAAATAGATAGAAGAATCAAGTGGAAGAAACCCTGCTAGTAATGAGAATTGATAGATGAAAATGGAAATAGCTTTTGCATCCAGATTGTTCAATAAACAAATTTGTTTCATCACTTTGCTTAAATGATCGACATCATCGGCCCTTATTAAAATGTACACATACAACAAAAGTGTAAAATAACATGAAAATCTATAATACTAACATTTGTTCATTATTAAAAATGCTTAACTCCATGTAACATACATAATACATAATGCAATGCAATATGAGAAAGTAAACAAGATAACTTGACAGGGAAACAAGTACAAACACACATACTCAAACAAACAACGTTCAAGATAGTTGTACTAATGTTTTTATTATCAAGCTTCAATTCTTGAATGTTCGTGTTTAACGACAAGGGTTGAAAATGGTGCCCCAAGCAAGGATACATGCAAGGGGAATAACGGAGGACATAGGGTCCTATGAAAAATCATTCATGCACTATAAAATAGTACCAAGTAACTCGTTGTGCCAAGATAGTATAGACATAACAAGCAAACCATCTTTGTAAATGAGGGTAGATCAAAATGATATGTGAGTCGTTGTGACAAGAACAAGTGAGGACCCAAGAAATATGTTTTGTAGAAAAAATTTGATGTTTGAGGATGATGCATTCGATAAGCTTCAATTTTGCATGCATGCTTTTTACTAATTTTTGAAAAAAATTGAATTTTTACAAGTTTTGGATTTAAATTTTATCAAATTTTTAGAATTTTTGAAAATTTTCTCGATTTTTAATTTTTTGAAAATTTTAGGAAAAATGATTATAGAAGAATGAAAATATCATGGGACATCGCCAAAAATTGTTGGAAAGCAAAAATATGCCCCAAGTAGTAGAAAGGGTCACCGGGAAGTAAAAACATGCCCCAACGTAGCAAAAACAAGCAAAAATGATTATTTATTAAAAATAATCATCACGATGAGTGCTAGTGCTAGAAGAATTTGGAAGAAACAAGGTGATCATGAGCCATCTGGGGTGTGAAAAAATGACATGGGGTCAAAACAGCTATAAATACCAAGCCACGGGGGGTAAAAACCATCACGACTAGTTATTTGTTATTTACCCCTATTGAGATTTGTGAGAGGATTTTCTTGAACTTGGAGAGAAATGACATGGATTCTGAGAACCACAAACACCACATAGACCAAGTCTGAGAGTTTGGGAGACCTGCCATGGACCCTACACTGGTATGTACACCTAAATGTTTGAATTTTAAAGTGCATTTATGACATTTATTAGCTAGGAAAAAAATTAGTGGGGGCTTGGGTGCCTAGGTGTGAGCGTGCATGTTTAGTGAGGCCTCATGAGGTCTTGTGGGGTTAGGTAAAAGGGGGTGTTATGTAGGTGCTAAACTAGATTTAGGTTTTCTAGATGCGTGCAAGTGTGAAAGTAGATAATTATGCACAAAAATAGGTGCACAAGTGAGAAAATGGGCGTGCGAGGCACTGTGCAAGCTTTAGTGAAAATGGGTGTGCTAGTGCAAAGCTTTTGTGCCTTAGGACAATTTTAGAAGAAAATCCCAAAATTTTTGACCTTAGTGAAAAATTTAGGAATGAATAGAAGAGTATAAAAGCAAGTAGAACACCTTAGGAAGATGTTTTTGGAAGAAAATGATGTTAATGAAGTGTTGTGCAATCTCAAGTGAGATTGCACTAATTTGGATACATGCGAGTGACATGGGTGACTCAAAACCTTTGAGAAGACTTTTAGATGATGGGAGCAAGTGAGGGATGATTTTTTTTGTAGGACATGCCTAAACTATGTAGCTCATATGTCCCAGATTAGACTAGATCACCTTGCTTTTACTACCTTAGAGAGAGATGACGAATGAGAGCTAGTGCTTAGACTACCTACTAGTGAGATGTCTCATGACACTAGAGGATGTTTGGTGTATTCTCCAAGTACCAATTTGAGGTGACTTGATAGAGTATGATGGAGATGAGGTCGATCCGATCCTGCCTTTATGATATGTTCTTACAAGTGAGACCTACCTCGAGAGGGGATGGCAGTAGACCTTTATACACTCTTTGATGATCGAAATTTTCTCACATACCAGTGTATTTGATGGCTCTTATCACGACATCCTACTTGCCTAACAACACAGACACATATTTTCCCCTGGGATTAACTAGAGTGATATACAAGCTCATGGATGGTGAGAATATTTTTTTGGGCCAGTGTATACTAGTTGATTTATAGTGGGATCTTCATTTGATAACATACCGAGGTCATAAGAACCTCGGATTAGGGACTTTGCTGCAAATATGGGCATGGGACCACATAGTTATAGGTCGCCCGCATGGAGTACTTCGAGATAGGGAGGTAGGTGAGCCCTTTGTCTATGGATGAGAATCGCTAAGTGGTGAGGACGTGCGCTCACACATGGGAGATGTACCTACTATAGGCATGTTTTTGATGATTTGTAGCTATGGATGATCACATGGTGGCCTACCCCTATAGGTTATACCCGGTAGTGGGATGATAGCCTACAGTTTGGGACTACCGAGATGGATCATTTTATCATTGGGATCTAGGGCTACATCTTAGAGTGGTATCGAGTAGACCGGGTTTAAACATAGTTTGACCACATTCGGGGCATCCCGAGTGATGAGATGTGGTATGCGCATACACGTGAGACATTTGACATGGGACCACTGGATTGGGCAGCGTCATGCTCTTGATAGCTTAACTTATACTATGTTGTAGCCATGTGTTCCATTGCCCCATGTAGTTGATCCAAGGGAACTACAACTAATTATAGAGCTTTGGTATGCTATAGTTTTTCCCCTACATTTGACTATTATAGAGGTTGTTATATAGGTAGGGATACTGCAATGACGTAGGGTTTATAAGGCCAAGATCTCATACCTAGAGCTAGATTAGGCGGTGCCGGAGGTAGAGGTTACATTACGGGGACATGGCCCATAGATTCCATAGGTACCACATGTACCACAAGTTTAGGTGCCCGCAAAACCACAAGGACAGATTCCACAGTGCCCTTACAAAGAGCCATCCCATAGGTGCACATCTAGATTTCGATGGTACCAGTTCACCTCCACATATATTGAGTCCACCACACAGTCCACCGAGGGATGGATGGGATGGGGGAGATGGAGATGGTGGGGACAACGGAGATGGTTGGGATGGATGGGGATCACCACCACATAGTCTAGTGGGTGGGGGATGGAGGGTAATGATTACAGGTTATTACCAAGATCACCGTCGAGGCATGCTATGCAGAGTTCAAGTGATCTATCTTCCTTGAGGCATCCATTACAATAGATTGACACAATAGGATCAAGTGACCGCCGAGAGGGACCAGATCACTACACAGAGAGATTATTTGGTTACTAAGAGGACATAACTCTAGGTGGATGTAGCCAAATTGACAGGAGAGCATGATGCTCTAAATCATGTGGCCACAACATCAAGTGCCCAGGACATAGTGTTTTATTTTTCCACACCCAAGTGGGAGGCCGCTTATTATAGGGATTTGTATTATGGGGCCATTCTAGAGGGAAAAGTGACCATAGATTTCAGTCGATAGCTAGGAAGCCACTCTAGGTCTAGATCATACAGGCCATCTCATTCAACGAGGTCAACTAGATCCTAGATCCAGTATAGATGCCACCACCACAAGGTGCATCACAAAGAGAGGCCTCCACCCGGTTCCAGGCAGAGGTAGTCCTAGTGTAGGGGAGAGTCATGGATGACTTATTGTATTGTACTGGATGTATATTTTTTATGTATGCCTCGTGATGAAGGAACATTTTTTATCCATGTATATGTATTGTTTTTGGTTATGCCTCTTGATGAAGGCACATTTTTATCCATGCCCATGATGGCAGACATTGTATCTGATATGTATTGAGACACATTGATTGTATATGGACATTGAATTTATATGATGATGATGGACATTATTATGATGTATGATTATATCACATGTTGTTTGATTTATGAGATAGCATTTGATGTCACATTGCATTTTAATGAGATACTTTGATTAGTCCATGTTTTAATTTTTGATATTGGTGAGGGGGGATAAAGATAATCCCTCTTGCCCCATTGATGATATTATATGATGTTAGCTTAGCATACATGTTTGATTTTCAATTTCATGATGATGTAGCTTAGCATTTTATTGATATATGATGTATAAATGTGATGATAGATGATATGATGATGACATGATAACAAAATGTACAAGAAAACAACAAGCACAAGTTAATCAAATCTAATCAAAACAACACAACTATGTACAAGTATGCAAGATAAAATGAACTCAATGCACTTAACAAAAGATTAAAGTAACACTCAATCTAAGTAAGAAAATGAATCCAACCAATGCACACAACCTGAAAAGGAAAGACAACAAAGTTATGTACAAATAAACAACTAAGTAAGCAATCAAGACGTTATTTTTGTGGGACAATTTTCAAAAGTTTAACACCTTGTTTTTGGTGTTATCTCGAGACAATGTTATATTGTTTTTGATTTTTCTATGGAGACGTATTTGAATTTTTTTGATTTTTTCAAATAACATATTTGAATATTTTGGGATTTTCAAAAGTTATACAAATTTTTTTGTTATTTTCTAGAAGTTTTTGAAGTTATGTGCAAGGAAACGAAAAAGTGTGGATGCCCCCAAAGCGAATGATGGGATGAACAAGGGTAGAGTGCCACATGTTATGTAAGAAGTGACAATGCAAAGTTACCCCGACATGAGATGGGAATATACAAGAGGTAAACTCGTTGCATACGAAGTAGGATTAGGGCCAATATGGATAGGTTCAACATGATGATGAACTTAAACTAATGACATGTTAGGAAGAAAAAAACATGCCCCTAGTGTAAGCTGGCCAAGAAACACATGATAGAAATAAGTAGAAGATTATTTTAGTGAAAGAAGGGACAAATTTTCCCTCAAACATGGTAAAAGGGTAAGTGCAGCAAGTTGGTGGACAATTAAGTGGACATAAAACCCAAAATTTATGTACCACAATCGCGGTTTATATACCGCAATCGCAGAATTGTTTTCACAGGTTTGGTGATTTCTGAACCTAAAACCGTGATCATGGTTTAAAAGTGTGATCATAGTTTTAAACCATGATCGCGGTCCTCTAAGAAAAAAATATACCCGCAAATCCTCATTTCCCCTACGAACCGTGATTTCTCCTAGACCTTTGGCACTCGAGCTTTGAATACCCCCGAAAATTGCTCCTCAGACTTCTAGATCGTGAAAGTTTCAACAATGCCGCTAAGACGAAGAGGTAAGCCCTCGATTTTGATCAAATTTCTTGCATTTTAGGTTTTTTTTGTGATTTTCATGGGTTTTTCAATTTTTTATTTATGTATACAATTTTTTTGTTTTGTTAGTTGCTTGGCAAGCTCGTAATCCTGCAAACCATCCAAATATTCCTCAAAACCCTCCTCCAAACGTCCAAATGTAGATTCGCCTCCTATGGCTCCTTCGTCCCCATGGAACTAGCAGAACACAAGTTGATATCATTGGAAGAATCTGACAAAATAAAATTGTCATTGAGAACCTTATTCAGACTATAAGACAAAATCATACCACAAATCCATCTAGCATGACTTTATCCAACACATTGCAAACATTGATTGGTGAAGTCGACTCCACAACCAACCAAATAGATAGATGGAATACCTTTAGAGGTGATTATAGGGTGGTATGCAAATAAATTCTCATGCGGCTGTAAAAGACAAAAAAATGCAAAAGACCGCATTTGTGCATTATTTATTGACCGAGAACCAATGCCCCTCGCATACTACTTACAAACAGTTCCTCCCAATCCATTGGTGCCATGATGATCAATCAAGAACAATTTTTGGGACCGATGGCAGATGTTTTTTATTATCCACCTTGCAATAACAATGAGGTTCCTCTCTATTTTTGAAAAATTATATTGCAAGTTCGTGCTTAATGAGGTTCCAAATTATTTTGACTTTTCTAAGTTTTATGGGTGAAGAGGTGGCTCGCTGCACAGAGTAGACTGGTGCATGCGTTGGTCAACCAAGGATCCCCATGCTTCAAAACCCCTATTGCCTTTAGTTATCCCTTCGATAGTGAAGGATGTTGTGGAGATTAACACACTACATGCATTAAGGAGCTTACTAACACTCGACCCAACATAGTGACCAAATTACATCCGGTGATGTTGGTGGAGGCATCGCTTCTAGCGCACCGTACCAATGTGGATCATGTGGTATTATATGCACTTTGCATGCGGGACATCATTTGCTAGATCACATGATTTCTTTTCTCTAGATGAGATGATGGCGGATGTTTTTAGAACTAATGCAAATGATCTTGGTCTTTCACGGGTAAATGTCAAGTAAATATTTAATATGTATATACATATACAATAGTTTAATTCATTTGAGATTTTAATATATATGTATTGATTACGTCATGTACATACATGTAAAAACTAATTTTTTTATTTTAAACAAAGAAGAGTCGATGAAGGACACATCCATGTCGACATGCTAGCTAATGCAATTGGGGCATGTTACGTGACGTAAGTTTCAATTTGTACTTACATTTCAAATTTCATTTGATTGTACTTTTATTATTATTATGTTTCACATGTACATGTACATATTAATATGTTTTTATTTTATACGCAAGAGCCTATCGGGTCATCATCTGCTCGAGCACCGAGGCTACTGGCACACCTCACGTGACTTTTATGCAAGTTAGTTTCTCTTTACACTTTGTTTCTAATTGTGGAAGTTTAGTTGTGTATCTACTCTTATAGGAATTTTAGAGACTCGAGTAACATCGAAGCTTTCCTAGAAGAGCATTAAACCTAGATTCCTTGGTTTGTTTCTATTACCAAATTAATATGTATTGTTTTATTATGTGTCGATTATGCTTTGGGTCTCTGTTATGTAAGTCATGTAGATTAATATTGATTTGTACATGTTTTTATATAGCTTATGACTTAGAGAGACTCCTCCATATATGCATACTGTGGAAGCTTCTATAGATACGCCATAACATTTGCAGATCCACTAACCGAAGTACAATTTTTCAAATTTGTTAAATTTTGGAGGAATTTTTACTTATCGCTTAAATCTACAATATCAAATTTTTACATGAAATATTTAATTTGAACTATTTATTTGTATGTAATTTACCCTCGTGAGTCTACTGTTAACACTGCGACACCTCGACAACAAATTGATAGGGATCATGAGATTGCGGTAAGATTTCACATGCATTAACTAAATTCTTAGTTTCTAAATTTTGAAAGTATTTTAAAAAATTTGGTGTTAAAAACTTGTTGTTTATGAATGTGTAGGATAGGTTGTAGGCCGCTTAGAGACGCCTAGACCACATGCAGATGAAATCCATAGTGGCATCTCCTCCACTACATCCCTGAAGTCGTGGACATGCTTCTTCTAAAGCAGGCTAAGAGAGGGAATATGTTTCATGATTAGATTCATAGGACCTCGGATGTATAGATATATATATGTCATATGGTCCTAGTTCATGATTCTTCATATAGTCCATGTATATAGCCTTGCGAACCGCATGTGGTCCTATATGTATGACACACTTAGTTCGATACATGTTATGATCTTATATTTTCAGAGACAAATTCAACACACTTAGTTTGATACATTATATCGATGTTGGTTTTCATAACAATATTACTTCTATGTTTTATTTGATTTCATTGCACATGATATCCTTCTATGTATGTTTTCATAACCATATTAGTTCTATATGTTTGATTTGATTTGATGGCCTCGATTATGTGACCATTATGGATATGATATATATGATATATGATATGTTAAATGTTATTGTTAAATGGTATATGATATATGATGTTATGTTATATAATGGTTTTGAAGGTTCTTGAGTGCAAGATCATTTTTTTTCAAGAGATTCAAGTGTGGACTTATATCAATTTTCTTATTTTAAGCAGTGGTTAACACACTCCAAAGTGAGATAAAATGTACACAATTAAAAATGGTCTTGAAGGATTTATTACAAGTCATTTTATATGTTTTTAGTGTACTTAAAATTTATTTGTTAATTATTAGTTCAAATTAAAATTGTTATTGATGTGTGTAACAATAAGATCATAATTTGAATTCGCTTGTAAAAATACGTAAAAACATTGTAGAACTTAGTTAGCACAAGATATGCAAAAATATTCTTAAGACTCTATTGTGTATTAACAAGCTTTAAAAAGAGATCATTTAATAATCATTAGAGTATTTACATGGTAATGTGTTAAACTTGTTGCAATCTCATTGATGCGATTCGAGTGGGATGAGAAGTCATGCCTCGGGAGGTCATGGTCCAAAGAAACTGTCACTACCAACGCGTTCGATTGGGGGTATATGCCTTCGGGTGCTATGGAAGGCTCTAGGGAGGCCCAGGTTTGGAGTTAGACCACCCAATCCGGAGCCTTCCTGACATTCTTTTAGCCTTTGTGGCATAATTGTTTACAAACTACCTTTTCTAGGAAGTCCTAGGAAATGAACGAAGGTGACTAGTGAGAAGTCATGCATCGGGACATCGTGGCACCAAACCGACCGAGCCAACACGTATCGGTGGCTAGGTGAATTCCAGAGGAGGCTTTGTTCCAATGAGCGATAATGTCGTTGCTTCCTGTGCTACTTCGTTCGGCGTAGTCCCTTAAAAGCCCCGAGACCAAAAGACCATTCAACTTCGATGGGTGACTACTCAAACTCGTGGCACCTAGACACGTATCATGGGATCCTACACCTCGATGTAGGGACCCTATCTAATATTTTGTCTCAATTTTTTTCATCTCCAATTAGTGCTCTCGTTGCCCTATTGCTTCAAACACGTGAAATAGTGTAGTTTGAGCCAATGTAAGGTTTTCAAACACTATATTTTGTAAACGGTGGGTCGTGGCACCAAATTGACCGCACCAACATGTCTCGAGTGGCTAGGTGAATGCTAGAAGATGCCTCGCTTTTGTGTGACAATGTCAATGCTGTTGCCGTGGCTACTTCATTCGAGCGTAGTCCTTTAAGAGCCCCGAGACCAAAGAATCATTCAAATTCAATGGGTGACTACTCTGACTCAAGTGGCACCTAGAGACATCTCATCGATCCCACACCTCAAAGCCATAAAGACCCTATACAATAGTTTTTCTCTATTTTTTCCGTCTCCAATCAAGGCTCTCCGCCTCTATTGTTTGAATACGCGCAAAATAGTGCAATTTGAGCTAGTGTAAGGCTATCAAACGCTATATTTTGTAAACGGTGGGTCGTGGCACCAAACCAACTACACCAACATGTCTCGATTGGCTGGGTGAACACTAGAGGAGGTGTTGTTTTGATGTGGGACAACATCGTTTTTCTAGGCTACTTGCGTTTGGGGCGTAGTCCCTTAAGAGCCATGAGACCAAAAATCGTTCAACTTCGATGGGTGACTACTCGGACTTTGTGGCACCTAGAGACATCTCAATAGATCCTAAACCTTGGTGTGGGACCCAAAAATCCTGTCTCAGCTTTTTCCATCTCCAATCGGTCTCACTACCCTATTGTTTCCAAACGCGTGAAATAGTGTAGTTTGAGCCAATATAAAGTTGTCCAAACCCTATATTTTGTAAATAGTGGGTCGTAGCACCAAACCGACTACGCCGACACATCTAGGTGGCTAGTGAATGCTAGAGGAGGTGTCATTTTGGTTTACGAAAACATCGCTGCTTCCGGGCTACTTCATTCGGGCGTAGTCTTAAGATCCCCGAGACAAAAGAACCGTTCAACTTCGACAGTGGCTACTCGACTCCATAACACCTAGAGATGTCTCGTCATATCCTACACCTCGGTGTTGGGAACCTCTACAATATATTATCTCAGTTATTTCCATCTCTAATCGTTCTCTCGCTGCCCTATTGTTTGAATACACGTGAAATAGTGTAGTTTGAGCTAGTGTAAGGCTATCAAACGCTATATTTTGCAAACGGTGGGTCATGGCACCAAACCAACCGCATGCAACACATTCGAGTGGCTAGGTGAATGCTATAAGAGGCATATTTTTGGTGCGTGACAACGTCGTTGCTTCGGCTACTTCATTCGAGCTTAGTCCCTTAAGATCCCCCGAGACCAAAAATTGTTCAACTTAAACGGTGACTACTCGAACTCCGTGGCACCTAGAGACGTCTCGTTAGATCCTACATCTTGGTATGGTGACCCTCTACAATATTTTGTCTTAGTTTTTTCTATCTCCAATCGGTGATCTCGCTGCCATATTGTTTCCAAATGCGTGAAATAGTGCGGATTTGAGCCAATATAAGGCTATCAAATGCTATATTTTGCAAACCGTGGGTCGTGGCACCAAACTGATTACACTCGACATGTCTCGGGTGGCTAGATGAATGCTAGAGGAGGTGCTGTTTTAGTGTGCAAAATGTCGTTGCTACGGGCTATTTCATTCAAGTGTAGTCCCTTAAGAGCCCCGAGACCAAAAACTCATTCAACTTCGACGGTGACTACTCGGACTCCGTGGCACCTAGAAACATCTCGTTAGATCCTACACCTCGACGTGGGAACCCTATACAATAGCCTTTGTCTTGATTTTTACATCTCTAATCGGTGCTCTTTCCGCCCTATTATTTCCAAACGCGCGAAAAAGTGTAGTTTAAGCCAATATAAGGTCACAAACGCTATATTTTGCAAACGGAGGGTCATGGCACTAAACCGTCTATGCACACGCATAGGGATGGTCTTGGAAACACTTGGGGAGGTGTCGCTTGTTCTCTAATCTCTCCTGCTTCTGGGCTACCTCTTCCAAAGCCAAGAACCCTCCACAAATACATAAATTGTTGTTTTAATTGCTTCTCTTTTTCAGTAAATCAATGAAAGCTTTCTTAGCTTCGAGAATATAAAATTATCTACTAATAGTGCCAACCACATGGAGGTGGAAGCTTTTCTCGCACCACTAACTCGCATAAAAGTGTTAAAAGTGTTAGTCAAAGAAATTTAAGTTTCAAATCAAAACCATACTAGATATATACAAAATACATAAATTTAATAAAATTTATGAACTTGAATCTAGAACTAACAAATTTAAACAATTCAAAGAAAAATTATATATCGATTGAGCTCTTGTGTAAATTCATTCCAATGTTCGCCATCGATGTGAAAGTGTCAAGCTTTTCTGGCACCACTAACCTACATAAAAATGAACTAGTCAAAGAATTTTAAGTTGAATCAAAACCATGTATACTAGATATATACAAAATACACAAATTTAAACACTTATTATACAAAATACTAGATATATACAAAATACACAAATTATATATGGTTGACAAATTTAAACACTTCAAAGAAATTATATATACTAGACGTGAGCATGTAAATTCATTCCAATGAATCATCAGGATCGGATCTACTCTGAATAACAGATAGGATTGCTTCATGATCTAATTCTCGAACCTTCCAAAGCATCTTGTTATTAAGTCTTCCTCGATATCTATACAAATGCTAAATATTTTCGCTAGAACTAGATGCGAATATAAGAGTATTTTCTGTGTGTCTCAAAGTCTTTAAACACCCAAACAAAGGAGTTTTTAATGGATATTGTCGAAGCCAAGTTCTAGTAACTACCACTGACTTGTAAGGTACTCAATATCTTCGCCATCTATGATAGGAGAAGTCAACTTGTTTCTTTCCTCAATTCAAGGACATAAGAAATAATTTTTCCTTCTTCATTGTCTTCTGTCGCAATAACTACAAACACATGTTTTACAAAAACAAAGGTTTCAACTCAAATTTAAATTACCTATTAAATTTTCAATAGACATAACTCCATACAAAAAATTAAATAACTATTAACCTTGTCGCACCAAAATCATAATTTTGTCAAAGTCCTTGGATGTTGCAACTTCATCTGCCGCAGAAATAAGTCGTAATGCCTATGGAGGTTGATAACTAGGAAGTGGAGTTAGAGGCCTCCGCAAATCCATCCATCCACCCATTCTTGTGAATCAAACTCACAATGACAAATTCGATATAAGATGCACAAAAACATGCCAACTTTATTGTCCATGTGGCCCAAAGTAGCGTCGAGATACAAAATGAGTGCATATCATTAAACCCGTGAGTGTCATATAATCCTCATAGTTAGCAATTTTTTGTTCCTCTATCAACCAAAAATATCTCATGAACTATGGAATTTTCTTGAGAATGTTGGGCCATGTTATCAATACACCATTCCACTATACTCTTTTCATCTTTCAATTTAGCACCATCTTTTTACTTCAACTCTTCTCTTGTAAGAGCTATTTTCACACATGCCCTCGCACCGCCATACTCTCATTTTCCATGTCCAACCTCGGTGAAACTCCAAATATTTTGCACACCCATCTTGACGTGCATCCTTCTCATCCAATAAAAATTCATGCATTCTTAAACCGAGACATGCAATTATCGACCATATGTAATGTTGTTTGAAGTGGATGTCTTTATCAAACAAATTTCCATAAAATAATGGAAACACCCTCGCACAAATTCAATAGAATGAGTACGATCATCAACTTAATATAAAAGTGGTACTCTCTTAAAAAATTTGATCATTCTTTATACCGTCAGGAAAAGAATGTATAAATTTATATGCACAAAAATGGGAACTTGTAATTGAGTTGTAAGATTGCGATTGTACCTCCATTTGTGGGTCGCAATGTGTAATTTCTACAAAATCGACCATTGAAACAATAAGTACCAATAGGAAATGTGTCATTGTATATCTTGAATTTTTCATCCAACCATCAAGCTCTGTGTGTATGCCTAGCATACTCATAAACAATTTCATCCTTAAAATTTCTCATAAATTGAAAAACAGACATATGTTCTGTAACTAGCTCACATCGTTTAGACTTCTTTCCATCTTTCAACCGGTATAGCACTAATTTATATTTATCAAACTCAACTAAATTATGTCCTATTTGACCTTCAATTTTCTCATGGATGCAATTTTTTCAATTTAGGTAATCCACCGCATGTACCACAACTTACATCTAAACAATCCCGACTATAAAAAAATGTCCAACTTCTCTTTCACAAAATATCGTAGGTATGAAATCCTGGAAGATATTGGAAAATGAACACCACATTCGATAACATAGTTTTAGAATGAAAATTAGAATGAATACGTAAAAAATTTAGCATGATGCATACAAATTCAACATGTTTCCTACAACAAGTGGTGCGAGCGTGGTTGATTTTCACATAGAATGGTTTCAACATTTCAAAAAATGTTGACTAATTTTAATTTCTAGATGCTCTTGTTCAAACTTACGAAAAAATTGAGTTTGAGTCATATCTAAGAAATGCTTTGGATGTGGTTCGCAATTAGTAGAACCAACTCTCTGTTTTACAACATCTCTTGTATTAGGTGAAACTCTAGTGTTATCATGCCAAAATTGAATAACTTCTTTTATAACATCAAATTTATCTTTGTCCTTACATGATGCTCTAGTAGAAAATGCCCAAAAATCGGTGTTATTGAGTGATTGAAGGATATTACATCTTTCAATTGCTTTCATTAGAGTTTTTTTATTAACTTTCAACATTCAACTTGTTTGCATAATCAAACATTGTTTTTATTGATTCACTTACAACACTAATAGCAAGTACATGACGCACAATATTACTTATCCCTAGTGTGTCTCTCGACACCAATAGTGTGGTATGCATTATGAAGGTTTTCAACAATTGTAGAGGTTTGACCATGTATATTAGATGTTGTCAATCCTAAGGTGTTTAATGTATGTCTCATTTTAATGAATTTCATCAAACTAATCAACAATTGACATCTTTGGGAATCATTTCAAATTTCAAAATGGTTATCCCAAATTTCAGTGGCTTTTCTTTTGATTTTTCATTCAGAAATTTTATCAAACATTGGTTTCAAAAAGGTTTTCATCAATTTCAATAAAATAATTAGGTTTCTTATGTAAAATCCTAGAGATGTTTTTGTCAAATTTTGCTTGTCTACAATTTCAACTTTGAATTTCCTTATTCACATTTTCATTGTTTCCTTCAATTTCAACATCAACTACATCACGAGTATTTAATTCTTCTTCAACATTGACAATAAAAACATCTTCATCAAGAGTATTTAATTCAACTTCAACATTGACAATAGAAACATTACATGGTTCCTCATTGCTTACATAATAATATAGGTTGAAGATGAACATCTTCTTGATTCACAAAGATTCCGCATTCACTCAACATTTTGAAATCTGTTTACCTCTACTTCATCTTGCATTTTTTGCTTAATGGCTTCCTTTTTTGACTTCATTTCTGTCTCCCATGATGTTTTGCTTCTGGTAATAAGAAAACATGCAGAAAGTGACAAAATTTCACAATAATTTGTAGTAAGGTCAAATAGTAAAAATCACATGGTAATTCAAATATTGGGATGTGTGTAAATATGATTTAAGAATCATGATAACGCTTTATAAAGCACGGTCGTGGTTTATAAAATGTGATCGCAGTTTATTATCAAACCGCGATCACGGTTCTATCTCAGTATCATCAAATTTGACCCTAAGGCTTGGGAAATATTTGTTTTTCTCCAACCAAAGCTAATGGGAGGTCATTATGGCTTGTAAAAGGTCAAAAAACTTAAAATTTTCTCTTCGTAGACTTGAACCATGCTTTGAAAAAATCAAAACATTTCATAAAAATGGTGTCATCGCGACGTGAGACTGTTAGCTTTGTAGAAATATTGATTTTAAATGTAATGGAATTACTTGTATACATCTGATTATTAGCAGCAATATAACACCAATGAACATAATATTTCAGATAAATGATCTCAATGTGCAAGTAGAATAGCTTAGCCACTTCGAGGGGGCAACCTCCAAACCAAACAATAAGACTCAAATGTTGAATATGATGATCAACTACTACCTACTAACCCCTATATATACTATTCATATGTTATGGCCAACACCAAGGCCAACCCACTAATGATAATATAACATATATGAAAGAGATACATAATGATAAGAAGTTATGATAGCCACAATTCAGTTATATACATCCAATATAAGATATATGATTAAGGGCGTAGCATGCTCCTCCCTTTAAAGAAACATTGTCCCAATGTTGAGAAGATTTGGATGTTGCTAGGGAAGTTTGCATCCTCCCAAGTTGTGTCTTCATTGTCTAGATTTTTCCACTTGATCAAATACTCAATGATGACCCTTGTCCTCAATCACTTAGTGCGTGTTTCAAGGATGCTTTCGGGGTTCCAGGATGATTCTGCGCCTCTTCCTCAATCTTAGGTAACACTGGGTTGATATTGTCTATCCAATTACCTTCTTTAAGCAAGATACATGGAAAACTGGATGAATTCGAGTAGCCGGAGGAAGTTCCAGTTTGTATGCTACATTGCCAATCTTTTGTAACACTTGATAAGGGCCATAATACTTAGGTGAAAGCTTGTTATCCTTTTTCTATGTTTTTCAAGGACATTTTCTTATATGGTTGTAAATGCACAAAAACCCAATCACCAACTTCAAAATGTATTTCACTGCGATGTTGGTCTACCTGTTGCTTCATGTGGTTTTGTGACATGGCCAAATTCTCCCTGAGACTAGAAAGCACCTCTTATTGGTGTTGAATATGTTCTTCAACTGCTCGAAACTTGGTTGAACTCTCAAAGATGAAGTGATAGATGGTGGATGGTACCCATATAATGCCAAGAAAGGAGACATTTTAGATGAAGTATGAAAGGAGGTGTTATACCACCATTCTACCAGCGGTAACCATTGGACCCATCTTGATTGCTTATCTGACGTAAAACAACGAAGATATCCCTCCAAGCACTTGTTTACCACCTATTTTTTCCCATAGGATTCGGGATGATAAGAGGAACTACGAGCTAGTTGTGTGCCCAAACATGAGAACAAGTCATCCAAAAATTACTAGTAAAGATATGGTCTCGATCATTTACTATAATTTTGATGTCCCATGTAGCTTCTAAATCAGTATGGATCCATAAAAATTTTGTTGCCATTGTACTCGCAAAAATGGATGTGATAAAGCACAAAAATGGGCATATTTGGTGAGTCTTTCCACCACCACCATGATTACATTTTTACCTTTGATTTAGGCAATCTTGTGATGAAGTCCATGGACACTCTCTTCCCACCTCTGGGTATTTAGGAATAGATAGAGGTTTAAAAACTTCAGGGGACTTAATTGTTTCACCTTTATTTTACTAACAAATCATGCATTCTCGCCACAAACTTTTGGACATCCCTTTTAACCCTTCCTAAAAAAAATCATGCTTGATAAAATGATAAGTTTTCAAGAAGCTTGGAATGCCCCCTACTAGAGAAGCATGGAGCTCAGATAGAACCCTATTTTTAAGGATTGAATTCTTACATAGATATAATATATCTTTATACCATAAAGCATCTCCTTTCCATACAAATTTTTTTGACATGCTTGGATTTGTTAGAGATTCTGAATGAAATTTTGTACCTGGGTCATTTTTCCATTCAGACACTCTTGATCCTCTATCCAATCCTCCTCTAATATAGATATGGAACACAACAATGCCTCCATTGATTCATCCTTCGAGATAAAGCATCAACAACTACATTCTCTTTCCCTTTCTTGTATATTATCTCAAAATCATACCCCAACATTTTTAGACCCATTTTTGTTGTTCTTTGATGATAAAATTTCTCTAAGAAGTATTTCAAACTATCATGATCTTGTCTTTACTTTGAAATGTCTTCCCATTAGATATGGTCTCCATTACTTTCACCGCATTTGGAAGTATATTGCTAACATTTATTTCTCATAAACTGGTTTAGATATATTCTTACCTTTGAATCAGCAACTCTCAAAGGCAATGGGTCGACCTTCTTGCATGAGTACTTGGTGGATCCCATACCATACCTTGAAGCATCACATTCAACAATGAATGTTTTGGAAAAATATGGGGTGGCTAGAACTGGAGTGGTGCACATGGCCTCCTTCAACTTCTCAAATGTTGTAGTAGCTTCCTCATTCCAATGGAAAGAGTCCTTCTTCAATAAAGTTGTGAGTGGTCTTTATGATGCTGCCATAATTCTCTTACAAATCTACTATGATAATAACTCCTGTAATTCCCAAAAATCCTTAGAGATTTTTTTAGGTTTTGGGAACCTTCCATTCAAGTGTGGCTTTATCTTGTTAGGATCCACTTTAACACCTTCATAAGAGACAATATGACCCAAATATTCAACCTCCTTGACACCAAAAAGAACACTTAGAATTACTTTTTGCATAAATTTGATGTTGTTCAAGAGTTTCATCTCTTAACACCTTATTTACATGATGCAGGTGTTCCTCCCATGTTTTACTATAGATTAATATATCATCAAAGAACACTAAAACAAACTTCCACAGAAATGGCTTAAAGATAGAATTCATCAAGCTTTGAAATGTAGAGGGTGCATTTGTTAGTCCAAAAGTCATTACTAAGAACTCAAAGTGTCCTTCATGTCCTCAAGTTGTTTTGTTTTATGAATATCTTCATCCCTGATTCTAATATGATGATATCCAAAAATGAAGATCAAGTTTTGTAAAGTAAACAACACCATGTAACTCATCTAGCAAATCATCAATTACAAGAATAGGAAACTTATCTTTAATTATGTACTTATTGAGTTCTGTAATTTGGACACATGCGCCAATTGTCATCTTTTTCCATACCATCACTACTACAGGAGAAGAGTAAACACTTGACTATGAAGAATAAGTCCCGCTTCTAACATCTCTTGTTAACTATCTTCTCAATCTCACTCTTTTGCATATAGGGGTACCTATAAGATAATTGATGTTGGGTGGTTGACTCTCTGGTACTAGCTGATGGCATGGTCATGGTCTTTTGGAGGAAAACCCTTGGGCATTTCTCCAAACACCATGAAAGTTCTCATCTATGTATATATATACGGGTATAAATGTATTGGAATGATGTGCTTCCAATGAAAATAGTTGTGCCACAAACCCTTCTGCACCTTTTCTAAGAAATTTTGCATCTGATGAGAACTTACCATCTATGGGGACTTTGCTCTTAGTCCTTTTAGTTTAAAATTCCTCCTTCTGACGAAATTGATTATGAACAACTCTGAAATTCATTTCAATGGTTCCCAAGGTGGTAAGCCATTAAACTCCTAACACAATGTCTGCTCCTCCCATGGAAATGGCATACATATTCATTAGTTAGCAAGTAATCTCCCATGGTGAGATTAATGTTATGGAATTTTCTAAATAACTAACAAGTTTTCCCATCAATGATCATGACTTGACATTCGGAGCTCGGATAAACAAATAACAGCTTGTACCACTAACTTATGATTGATGAAGTTGTGAGTACTTCTAAATTGAATCAATCAACACTTTGTTCCTCTATTTTTTAAGAATCCAACTACTTTGAGAGTTTGGGGAGTGCTAATACTAAAAAATTACATGGCATGATATTGTTGTTGGGGATCTCCTAATTCCTCCTCTCGGCTCTACCTCTTTCTTCTTCATTTTCTTCTTCATTAGGCCCTCAATGTAGAATAACTTATTTTAACACACTTATGTCCTGGTCCAAATTTTTGTCACAATTAAAACATAACCCTTCAAATCTCATTTTCTTCAATTTGTTGAGTGTCAATCTAACCGGGCCGAGGGAATGATGTTGGAAAGGTGCTACGATCTCTGAGATATTATTGAAAGCTTTGTTTCTCATGGAAAGAAATTTTTCCTCCGCCTCACGTGCCATGATCAATAGTCTAAAGCCTTATGAGGATTAAACATACGCACCTAAGTCTCAATTTTTTCTTAAGACCCCAAGAAATAAGTCATTCAAATTCTCTTCAGGAATATTTTCCACCCGTAAGGAAAGGTTTTGGAATTGATGGATGTAATCTTTGACTGTTCGTTTGTCTTGAGCTTTAGCTAATTGGTTAAATAATTCTCTTCACACACTAGAACTATAGTGCACAATTGTAACTCTTCTGTGAATATTGTCCATGTAACATTGAGGCCACTCTTTTTCCTTTGAGCACATAACCATCGATACCAAATGAATTGGTCAGGTTCAAGATACAATGATGCCATGGTAACCTTTTGTCCCGATGGAATCTGATGAAGATCAAAGAAATTATCCATCTAGTTAATCCAATTGAGTGGATCCTTTCCATCAAACTTACGCATTTCCACTTTTGGAATCATGTTACATGGGCTTGCAGAGTGTTTGTATTTGGATTGGTCATGTTTAACGTATCCACCCGGCTAGTTTGTCTATTACTTTGACTTTAAAGATCCACCTTGGTTAATATGAGTATGATTGAGTTGTGGCTGATTAGGAAGGATATGATGACCCATGATATTTTCAGAACTAAATTGGTTGAATGAAATCCTCCAATCGTTGTCCAATATTTTCTACATCTTCTTTGTTGGCCACTCTACCTTCAAGGTTTCGTAACTCTAACTCAAGATAGTCCGCCTTATGGTCGTTGAAGTAAACCCTAACCCCGAGGACTCGTAGATACCTCTTCTGACTCTAACTCTTCAACTATTATCTCATCCTTATCAGGGTTTTACCGGAGTGATGGGATTCTTTTGCCTTGTTGAAGGCCCAACATGATGCCCCAAAATGGTAGATTTAAGGATCAAGGTCGAAATTTAGGTTTGGGATTTCAATAGGAATTCGGCCAAATTTTATAAAATCAAAGAACAAACTCAAAACTAATTTTTAATCTTCTTTCTAGAAATGTAAATAACTTTGAAAATTCACAAATTGCACCTAGTAGCTGAATTATAAAAAACATAAAACCGCTATAACTTTTGCAAAACAAGTCAAAAATTCTTAAAATTTGGAGGGAAGCTTACTTGATTGATTTTTCCACACCACAGAAAAATTGCAGAAAAATCGCTACCTATTTTGAGATATGGACGAACCTTCACAATTAGGGTTTGACGCAGTGTTGGCCGAGATCAAGCTCTGATACCACTTGTAATGAATTACTTGTATAAATATGATTATGAGCAGAAATATAACACCAAATGAACACAATATTTAGATAAATGATCTCAATATGCAAGTAGAATAGCTTAGCCACTTCGAGGGGGCAACCTCCAAACCATACAATAAGACTCAAATGCTCAATATGATGATCAACTACTACCTACTAACCCCTATATATACTATTCTATGTTATGGCCAACACCAAGGCCACCCACTAATGATAATATAACATATATGAAAGAGATACATCATGATAAGAAGTTATGATAGCCACAAGTGGCTATATACATCCAATATAAGATATAGGATTAAGGGTGTATTAAAAGGTGACAAATAAGATAAATATCATGGTTTGGGTAGGCCTAAGTTTTACTGAATACAGTAGGTCTTTAAACACATTTTTTTCAGGTAAAATGTTGGGTCATTTAAATGGCAAATGCAATATCTATTGTTCCAACATATCGAAATGTGATCAAAATATACAATTACCATCATTAAGCCTTTGGAGAAAATCTATAACGTTAAAGAATTGATTTTGATATATAGTTACTGTTGCATATTGATTGCGAGAAAGCGCTCGCTTTACAAAACAATTACATGACCACTTTCGATGGAAAAATTATTAAAGATATATTGCTCACCTAAAAGTTTTCAAAAGATCAAGAATAGGGCATCCCAGATGGACAAGTGCCATCTAACTTTGCGTCAGTTTCTAAATCAAAAGTTTATTTAAACGATGTTACAGGATAAGTTGGGCATCTAAATGAAGTGGGCCAACTAGTTGATTATTATAGGATTTCAAAAAAAAGATGGGCCAACTTTTTGAGTGCAAACTGATATGCTAAATGCTATCCTTTTTTGAAAATCCTATTTCTTAGGTTTGAAGAATTAGATTATGATGCTATTACATCATTTGATATAATGGTGTTTTCGAAGTTGACGTACTGAATATTTCTAATAATCCCTATAATGGCACAAATTTCATTGTTTTGCTAATATGAACGTCCATTAACCCCATCATGTCCACCAAGGCTCAGTACTTACCCAAAACTGAGAGTCGGGTAAGATGTGTCTGAAGCACATAGTGTTAGCAATGTACAATGTCCTATAAGCCTCCGCATTGTATAAAATTTGGATATGGAAAAATGTTGCCAATCCGATATGGTAAATCATACATGAAAAGTGATTAGCCAAAGGCATGGTAAATCTTGTGATACAAGATTGGACTAAACGGCAAATGAGTTTAAGTACAAGTTTCCAAAAATACACTTGGTAATGATTACTAATTTATCATTATTGTCTGATCCAATCAAGCGATTCATAGAATCCAACTAGCTTTGAACATCAAGGTCGAGATTTAATAACTTTAATAAAATGGCAATGTTGCTGAAGACACCCTAGCTCGATGTGGGTAGGATTGATTTATTTTCAAGCTTTTACATGCCATTTATGAATGGAGGCTAAGGAGAGTCTTACATACATTGTTGATTGATCATGGCCCAATGTCCAAATTGATACCCAACGGAGATGTATTTCGATTCTAATCACAAATATTTATCTGAAGTATCATACTAAATAGGTGTCCATAAAGTATGGATTGTAAGAAAATCATACCCCATCAGAGTTGTTATATCATTGAATTTACTTTTTTCGGATCGTATGATTTTAAGTGACTTTTATTTTTGAAACTTATTAATGCTCTTAATTATTCTTTGATTGAGGGTTAAGAATCACTTAAGGGTCATGCCACAGAACCAGTGTGGAAGATTATGAAGATGACACACCCGATTAAAGTGAATGGTAATACGTCTAAAAGTTCACAACAAGTTTATTAGATGTAGACTAAAGATAGGATCTCTACGAATCAATGGTTCATTAACTTTACAAAGGTAATGAGAATAAAGCAATGGGGTCAAACATGGCAAGGATACTATAGAATAGGTAAATATCAAAATGATGAGTGTGAATAAAGACTACGGGGCTACGTCAAATCCTTTGCATCATATAAATTCCCACCCGAGGATGTCAAAATGGTGAATAGACTTCATAGAAAATGAAGTATGAATGGTAAAGAAAGGGATGAAAGAACATCCATGAAGATGCAATAATGATAGTGAAAATGTTTGATCATCAGAAACCTTTGATTTTAAAATGCCAATAGGCATTTATAGTAGCTTTTTTAGTATTGGGTGAATCACGGGCTACGCTAGCAAGGTAACTGAGTATTCAATGCAAAGTGAGTATCCATAGGTCAATTTTTTTGAAGTCCTTGATGTAATGAAGACTACTGGCGATAGCGAGTTTCATTTATCAAGAGTAATATTATCGATTTGGGTCAATCACGATACAGACTCATGTGAGTCATACTCAACAAATGAATGATTCGATCGATTTAAAACATAGATTGACGTAGATGTGGGAGATTGAGGGCAGTGGGAATGTCTTTTTATGAACTTCAAATCATATTGATGGTCGACGAGTCATGATGTACTTTTAACGGTGCATATGAGTAGAGTCTAAACTTTATGATCATCATGAATTGTTGGGAGCTTTGGATATCTTTTTTTATCACTAGAGCGATAAGAAGGAAATGGTTTTGGGCATATATGTTTTTAGCTAATACATAACTGTCTGTTCAATACATCCTAGAAGTGTGGAACACTGACAAGTGGGACCTCACAGCTAATCGATTGCTATGAGAAATGATGGTGACTTAGAATCATACCCTGCAATCATTCGAGAGAAGGACAACTTTGAATGGCACAAAAATTGGGAAATAGATTGAAAATTGTGACTTCGGCAAGGTAAAGATTGGTCACCAAGGAGGTGTCCATAGATTGAAGAGGATGTAAGCAATGGGGACGGTGTCCTGTATAAATATAAATGTTAAGAGACTGCTTTGTGGATGTGGGACCAGCATACGAATATATGCGAATAATCATTAGGTGTCAACCCATGAAAGGTTGGAATAATTGATGGCTGTGGCCCGCAATTTCATTCAAAAGATAATTTAGCTTACCAGGAGGTGACCCACAAAGGATTTAGATAGATGCGATAACTCTCAACACCAGCCATGAAATAGATGGTAATGATGGACTTTTAAACACATGACAATCAATGATGACACCTACTCGGAGGTGATGACCACATAAAAAAATTAGGTAAATGGAGTGTAATGCATCATCAAAGACACTAAGGTCGAGGTGTGATTGAGAAATCATGAAAAAGATGAAGAATGATTTGTGTTGAAAATTAGCCATTGATGAATGCTAAACCTTAGGCATTTCATCATGTAATGAAACAGGTGAAGATGGACCCTCAGAATAAGAGGAGGACTATCGAGTCTAATGATACCCTAGGCTTGAGTTTTAGGTCTTGATTAAATGGAATCGAAACCTCTTCCCATAATAAACAAACATATCAATGTCTAAAGAGAAAATCCCTTTCTGAATTTTTCATGAGTTAGTCCTTATGCTATTTAGATCATCATGAATTGTTCATCTCCTTCATTCCTGAAAGAAATACAATCAAGATAAGATGCATGTGAATATCGACCAAGGATGGTTGATCAAAGAAAGAGATCCAAAAAGTATGGAAGATTCTTCCATAATGAGAAGAATATGAATTAGCTCAGACCAAAAGCTAAACTTCCTTTGAGCATGTCTCGCATTGAGTAGCCTCCTGATTTATGCAAAAATAATCGGTTTAAGCAAGATGTCAGCTTAGTGCCGTAAATCCAATAGGACTGTGATGTGTAAAGTCTTGAACTAGATCATGAGAGGATTTGACTTGGATTTCACTGATTAGAGGGACTTCTGAGTCAATACACTGGAACTTTCAAATTGATGCAATATGTTATTGAAGCGTCCATAAACAATAGGTCCTACGATAGAAAGACCAGGAGAACATGAAGAATTTTAATACTTTTAGAGGGAATAGTTTATATTAGACAATCTTTTAAAGCACCAAAAAATTAGAATGCAAATAGTTTGGAAGGGAATCATCGAATCATACCATGACCACGAAATAAGGGTGGGGAATAGGGAAACCAAACAATCTTCTTCAGCGTAGAAGAACTCAAATGCAATAGGTGATGGGAATACTTTCATGGGAAAATGTCAAAACCTAGGTTCAGATAGGAATGCAAAGTATAAAGAACCATGTAGATGAACAGGTCAAGTAGCATTTATGATTCACAAATCTAAATCGGATTAGATAGCTGTCTTTCGAACTCCTAGGGAGAATCCACTGCAGTAATGCAGCAATTTGACCACAAGATACAATTAATAGCAAAAGGTTACATTGCCTTCAAGATATGAGCCTTGAAGTGTGATAATTCCTCAAGAGGTTCTAATCCACTAATATATATCAATATAATAATTTGAACATGCAAAGGTAAAAGAACATAATGCTATGTTCTTAGTATCACAAATTACTATTATTTATCAGGAATCACAAATACTATTAGTGTTAATCAAACTTAGTAGGTGGTCAACATGAGGATCAAAGGAACGGGTTTTTCCAAGATTCGAATTTGTAGTTTAAGGGTTTTTTGATATTAGAAAGCTTAGTTAAGGTTTGACCAAATGTGCACATGTGACCAACGTGAACCTAGGTAAAAAAAAATGATCGGTTGGATGACCCGATTACGCCCATGAGCTAGCTTGATATATACATCAGGTCATAATGAGAAAGGTGTTTAGTGCCTTCTAAGGTCCCGATTTAAAGAGTCGGGAATGTCTAGGTAAAACCAAGCGGGTAATCGAGTGTCAGGTCATCAAAAATTTTGTGAGATCAAAGAATGGTTAAGAATTAGTGAAATATGAAGTAGAGACACCAAATAATAAATAATGTCTGCACCGATAAGGTACGGTAATCCTGGTAAAGCAAATATCTAGAGGAATAAAACAATCGGACACAATCGTTGCTGCAATCGGCGTTAAGAGGGGCAAAAATAATTACTCCTTATGTAAATAAATCAAGTTTTAGGTTTATGTGATAGAATCCAGGAATGCAATCAACGATGGTCACTTCAGATAAAGTTCAAAACTCAAGCAATGACCTAAAATAATAATAAGAGAGCCGATGGATCTTGGGTATACTGTTGTTTTAAATTGGTAAAAGGTCCAAGTATTGAAAATGGAGGCTAAAGAATAAGATCTAATTACAACTTGGAAATGTTAAAAATTTATTAAATCAGAAAAATATTTTAGTATCAAATGATGTTATTATGATGTGAAGCGGTAGTAACGAAACGCTTTTCAAAACTTCGAGGCAATGTTAGGATCAAACCCACATCTAGGTATTAGGGCATTAGCAAGTTGTTGTTAATGCAGAGTAGCATCAACAATTTGAACTTAGAGACTTAGACTAAGTTTCAAAAAGGAAACAAGATGTATATCAAATCTGTATTGATATGATATGAGCACAGTAACTTAACTCAAAATGCTAGAATTCACAATGAAACTTACCTTATTTTTCCAAATTTCTGCTCATGAATTCATAATGCTACTAAATTTACCAAAGAAACTAGCAAACTCAAAAATGATGGAGGCTTTAAGTTACCTCGTGGATGCGATGTGATAGATAGAGGTGCAAAGCTATGGCTGCTAATTGATAGATCCTTGCACAAAGATGAAGAATACCACGTGAATAGACCCAAAAAATATCTATTTATTAGAAATATTTATGTGTGGGCTGCATTCTAAAATTCTCTGAGTCGCAAGAGAGCTTTTGGATTCCTTTCTTATGGATGTCAACCCCGTTGTTTAGAAAAGTGAAATAAGGCAAGAACAATAACATGCAAAAATAGAAATAGTAACTTGAATCAGAAATGATTAAAACTTTACAAGAATTTGAATATGAATGGAAAGCAATCACAATATTAAATGTGAACCAAAAGTTTGGGTAGGCGATTTGACATAGCCCGTATCGTGCGTAGTACCCTTCGATGGCGACATGGGAGGACAGATCCTAAACCTATAGATAAAATATGCAACCTAAAAGGTGCAGTGCAATCTAGAAGGAAGCTGTCTACCATTTGTTATAAGAAGAGGATCTATAGAAATGAACCACTGGGAGACAAAATCAGGCGGGGAAAAGGACGAGATAAGGCAGGTTTGATAGATTATTGGATGAACTCAGGGCTCTGTCCTTCGATTTGGTAATCATGAGGGATCGGTGGCACGATGTATCATCAGAAGCTATAAAGCTGAGGATAAGTGGATGAATATGGCAACCTTCCAGAGATGAAGGGGCTTTAAGAGAAGGTTGCATTGAGTGTTCCCTCGGATGTACGCGTAAACTACTCTATACTCGAAAAATGTTGGGGAACAAAGAAATAAAATAATATGATAGATATACCAAAAGTAAGATAATGATGATGGAAAATCACTAGAAGGATGATCGTTGAGTGATGCAAACAGCCTTGAAGGATCTCTAGTATGGACCACTTGCAATTATGTAAATGTCTCCGGGGAATTTTGGTAATGCGCGAGTGAAGGATTCTCAGGGTTCATAAGACCTAGGTTTCCAAAGTCCCCCATACCATCTAATCTTCTCGAATAGAAAGGGAAGGATTCGTGTTTTACAGGCGATAATGACTTATGGGAAGGTCATCACCAACTCTACGGGAAAAGTTTCCCTGCTAATATGGGCCTATCAATTTTATGCCTTTTCTAGCATGATTTCATTTTTAAGAGTTGGAAGGGTACTTAAAGCATCTAATAGGATTAGATTGCATCATTGGGATATTAATCATGGGTAGCTAGGGCATAAAATAAATAGGATGAAAAAGCTAGGAAAAGTGAGGGGATAAGGATTTAGGATGAAAGCCATCCTAAATAGAAAGTGAATTATGGGCATGGATGAAGATTAATGATTAATTAATTAATTGATATGACTAATTAATTAATAAGAATTAAATGGTCATGATATGGTGTGATAGCTAATTAATTAATTAATAGGAATTAATTAATTAAAGATTAATATAGATGAGTAGTAAGGGAATTTAATTAAATAAGGGGGATGAATTAAATAAATATTTCAATGGGTAATAATAGTATGATTTTTCGATGGATACTTAAAATTTAGGTGTCTACATGGAATTTCCCTCTTCATCGAATGGCATCATGACTGAGCCAATTCATCAAAAACAAGATGTAAGAATTGGCAACTTAGAAATTTGATCGAAAGGTACCCATGAGAGCCAGCTGTTCCGGTAAAATGCTATTGACCTAAATTAATTTTGATCAATGCATTTGGAAAACATAGTATGGAACACCTGTTACAAAGGGTGGGTGATAGAAAGGAAGGATTCCAAGTCCCAAGGATATCAAGTCCAAATGCCTTCCAAGACTAAAATAATGGGAATCACAATGAATGTTTTAACTATGTTTGGGACCGTTTCTAAGTGACCTCAGTCAATCAAGGCAAAATGCAGGTCTTCAAAAGTAGATGGGCTACAATTGACCATAGTTTGGTAGGGAAGATTCCATTAACCTTGGTGCAAGTGTATGATTTCCAATCAGAGTTCAAGCAGTTTCGTAATATGTCGGATGGGTAAATTTGATGTTGGTATGCCTAATACTTTCGAAGACTAGTCTTCATGAGGGAATTCAACGTGAAAAGAAGGCTTGCTCCACAAGTGACACAAAGTAAAAGGTGGTCTTTGCATGAACCTCAAGGAAAGTGATAAACCTGATAAACAATATAACTCTCGACAAGAATTGAAGCTAAATGAGCTTCTGACTCTTCTAATATAAGGCATATATGAAGGCCACAACCAAAGTTAAAGGTAATGTTTCTTAAGATAGACATAATCTATTACATATCGGGAGTGAGGCTACTTGAGTGTATTAGGATTCATTGAAGCTCCTTCAACTCAGAAAAAGGACTTTGAGACATAGAAGACTGCACCAAAGGAGAGCTCCAATGTTGTCCATAACCGAAAAACGTGACAATAATTTCTACTCAATGTCTATCCTGGGAATATTTAATGATCATAATTTTTCCAATCAATGAGTTTGAGAGAGGAGCATTGTATTGATATTTTCATGTCATAAAAGTATAGTCACCAATGTAGTTTTAACAATGTATCTATGTAAGAATATGACAGTAACAAGCTGATGATTTTGGGCCCATCTAACTGGTTTATCAAGATGGCATTTAGCAGATACAAAGAGTGGAATATCTCTTAAACCAGATACATCCCTCTTTCTTGAAATCATATGGAGAGATTTATGTCATTATGCACTAACCTACTTGGTAGTTACATCTTTTGCTAAGATGTACACAGAGCATAATTCCTTATGTACTGAATAAGCTTTCATCCTCATGCTTCTAAATATGATTTGAAGGAAATTTTATTCAAGACCTCGAAAGGATGGATATTCAAGTGGCTACATCTTATTTTTAAGGCATGTATTTGATCTAAGGGTTGGGTCTTCCACTGAGGATTGGTGTCATATTCAATCTAGGGGTTAGTGATCCTTGATAAGCAATTGCTGTACCAAACCTAAATGAAAAGAGTACATAGGTTGAATTCTGTTCAAGATTAGAGAGGAAATCGTGATCTGCATCAAACTTATATTCCTCTAATGAGGTTTTCACTTCAAACAATTACGTATTTCCCCACTCAAATCTACATTTTTTTAAGAGGTAGAAGAATGTGGAAACATGAAGATCACACTATCCCAGATAATAGACTATGTAATCCGACTGACACTGCAAATGATAGTTAGAGTTATTAAGGGATTTGCTCAAGCATCAACCAGAAATGTATGCAAGTTTTGAAAAAAGGGTCAAAAACATGGTTACATAATACTCCTCTATGGGCATTGATCTTAGCATGTAAGGGTGCATGACAATGCCAGTGGTTAAACCCTAGCATTAGACCAATCCACACAAGGTCATGCCTATGAAAGTGAGACCAGGATTTTTGTAGCTCAAAATGGACAGTGTACTCACAATACATGACGACTCCATGCAATAATGACGCACATAATGTAATGCATGCATCTCCATTTTTACGATACTTGTGACCTCATGAGGGCTCACCAAGTGAGATCAATCTACCCCCTGGGAAATTTACATATCCTAAAAGGTCACAAGAACAATTTCCTGGTCATGCATCAAATTAGGATGAAAATAAGAAGTCAGATTCATGAAAAATGGGTTCTTCATAAAACTTTTATCCAGTGAGGAACATTATAAACAACAAGGATCTAAGCAATGAGCAAAACCAGTTCTGATCATTTCACAAGAGATAAAAACTTCTTTTCTCATCACTCCAACAAGAAACCATCGTCAATCTGGTTTCACTTAACGAGGAGCCTCATAAGGTATCTCATGTATCGCCAAAAGTGATTATCTCGACTAAGGTTGACATTTTTCCAAGAGAGGAAAATATGAGACAATAGGGTTTAGATCCATATTAATAAGATGTCATAGATGGATTTATAGCTTTTACAACCTATGTGAAGTATCCAAAGAGTGTCATGATGTGTCCTCAGACATCCAATGACTGGAAGAAGCACAAGACCGTGCTAGTGTGTATTCCCTTAGAGCATGACAATATGGAGATCAAGTCCTACCCATGAAGGTCTTCAAACCATAGGCAGAGGCTAATAGAACTGAACTGACCATAGAAGTCTCGATGAGAATCTAGTACAATGAAGCAAGTACAAGAACTCCTTAAGGTACGCAATGAGCATAATCGCCGAGTATTTACGTATCGAAGATGCCACTAAAAAGCGGATAACAAAGTGGGAACGATAAGGCCTGATTTTTTGTGCATGCAAAAGGACCTTCCAAAATAATTCAGGGTCCAGCAGGTGATCAATGATGGTCATCCTAAAAACATGGAAGCATAAGAGTCCCAGGATATGTCAGATCTAAAGAAAAAGTTGTAGAAAGCAAAATGGATTTCTTGTGTGGTAAGAATCCTAAAGCAATCCTCGTAAAGGTGCCTAAATCAACAAATCAAAGAGACCAATCCTGAGCAAGAAATGAGCAAGATTTTAACTAGTGACACATCATGTGGGTAAACACTACAAATTTAAGCCAATTAAAACTACCCCTCATTCTTTCTAAAGCTTAAAATAATGAACCTAATACCCTAAGAATGTGGCTTTTAGCTGGATTAAGAGAAAGAGATCTCCTGACATGTACAGTTCTAGAAAGCCAACAGGTTCCCTACCTCATAAATTCGATTAGCAATGCAAAAGATATGAAGTAAAATAGCTCAATATCTAAACTAGAAATGAAATCAAGAAATGAAATTTAGAACCTAGATGTGGTAAAATACTACAATCTATGCTTAGATGAAAGGAGCAAATTCTTTGAAATGTAGAGAGAGAGGGGTAGGTCTAGCCCTATATAGCTTTCCATTCTCGGGGAGAAAATGGGAAACTTGAGTGCATGTGGGACAAACACTCAAATTCCAAAACCACTTTTGGTGCAAGCCTAAGCCATCAGACTACTTAGACTAGGTTTATGGAGGACAAACCATGCCAAGCTAGCTTAATTAAACATGTTTATAGAGGTGATTAGGCCTGGGAGAGAGTTTTGATGATCGACTCAATCCAATGGAATGGACTGGAGTAGGGCCAGGTTAGGTGGTAGAAGCTGGACTGTATTAAAGTAAGATAAGCATACGAAAGAAGTCAGCTATTATAACTTGTTTAAATGGTTTATATAGAGGAAAAATGACAAAAGGGATGTCGTAGGAAGAAAGCTAGATAGGTTTAATCAAGTAAAATGTCAACCATCGATTTGTGAGAGAAGACAACAAGACAATATTAGCTCGAAGACAGTGCAATATCTACAATCCACATGTGTCTACATTGCTCCTCTTCGAGGTGATGTAAGTTACATCATTTTCAAGAAAGTGGTATAAACATAAAAGAGAAGAAAATTAAGGATAGAAGAAAAATTAATAGATGAAGTATTTTTCCTCGAGTGTCGTGAATGGGGTGATGAAAGAAGTCAATCAACGTCAAAAGATGAAGATGGCAGATAGAAGAATGGGGAAGGGGCCGATGCCCCGGAAGGAGAGGGAAGATTAGTAAAAGGAAAGTGCGAAAAGAGTGATGAGAAACAAGAAAAGAGATATTGAGTTATCCATAAATCAATCAGATCCACTATTTAAATCATCATTTTAGAGACTTCACGTCCTATTAAATGTGAGCATATGTTATAAAGTGTGATATTGACATGAGGCCAAGATACAAAACAATTGTCTATTGCTATAAATGCCAACTCAATATAAATATACAAACATGTAACGCAATGAAGTAAACAAACCTATGTAAATAATGGAAATAAGCATACCACACACTTAAACCAACAACGCTCAACATGCAATACTTTATCGTTTAAGTCCCAAATGTTCAATAAACAACAAGGGCAAGAATAATGCCCCAAGCAATACGCATAATGCATGAAATGATGGAGGACACTCAGTCCTAAGGAAAAGCAACGACATGACAAAACAAGACTACAACATAAGGCCTCAGAGTATGTAAAAGTAAGCAATGATTTTGTAAATGATTATAGATCGTAGCATCTGAATGTGTTTCCAAATACAGAAAATTCCAACAAGATACAGATGAGTGCCACAAAGACACATATTTCACCAAAATGAGTCACAATTTGATTTTAGGTCGTTTTCAAAGTTTTATATTATTTTGATATTTCAATCACTTTACAATTTTAAATTTTTGATCACAGAGAATTCAAAAGACTCAAAGATCTCTAAAAGGCACGCGCTGAGAACGGGGAAGAAATGCAAGAAAGAGCCAAAAGGGTATCATGGCTAAAGAGAAAGAGTAAAGATAATAATTATCGAGAATTATTCACTTATTGAGGTAAATAGACAAAAAGAGGAATCAAAACAAAGAAAGTACATGTAACTAAAGAATGCCAGACAGAGGTGTCCGCAGATAGCACAAAAGTGCCCCAACGCGGTGAAAATTAATAAATTAATTATTTATTAATAAAATAATTATCATGGCGTAAGTGTATGAAGATTAGAATGATCATATGTATAAAAATGTCAGGGCATCAGCATTTAGTTAATATATCAAATTTGTGGTAAAATAACTTCAACCAATTCATTCGTACTTCAAAGCCCTTAAAAATTTTACTACGAGAAGAAGAGAGCCTAGAGTATGATGGTAGCGCAGAGATTACCGATTTATATGAGGCATGACTGGACCTAAAGAGTACCAACGAGACCTGCAGAGGACTCTTCCGTGAGGTTCATCCTTTCTTTTGAAACGGTTAAGATTTAATGCCAGGGTCGCCCACGAGTAGGTGGAAAGACACACGCGCCGCATGTGCATACGCTTTATCCCGACCGCACGCGGTACAATGCGACACCGGAAATGGATATCGCATACCGCAGGTCCATTGCAATGATACGTGGTAACGCTGTAATTGGCCAAGAAGGGAAAAACACAGACGCGCTCACACACGTCAAACTAGATGTCAAGGCCGAGGGGAAAGGGGATTTAGGTCGTGAATGGGGGCGTGATACTGATTTACTTAAGATTAAAGATGTGTTTACACTGACGCCAGAGGCAATCATATGTAGCCTGTTTAAAAAAAAAATCGGCAGTGGGCGCGACATGCTGGGTATATGTATATCGGGAAGGCTGCAGGGCTGAAAGGGGAACACACTTATCATGAACAAAAAGCAAAGTAGAGGAGAATAATTAGAAGAACTTTAGAAGAAAAAGGAGCAGTTTAAGGACTATGGACTATGTTTCCTAGAAAGATAGGCCAGAGATTAGAGGCGCTAACACTTGAGCCATTTCCTTGGCAGTCACAGACACCCAGACTTTTGGGACGGGGAGATGATAATACTGCCTCTGAGGGGCTTGAGTGAAGCATAGTTTACAAATGGGGATAGACATTGGGGACATCCTCCTTATTGCCACGGGTTAGCCTATAAATATATGCCTATATTACATTGGATCACTTGCACTTCCTCAATGTTTATAGAGGTAGAGAGATGGCACAAAGGAGCCAATGCCTCCCAAACCGCCTGCTGTGGGAGACTGCTTATTACTTTGGGAGGATTTCCCAGACATCATGCATGTTCCCAATTGGTCAGCACCCAATCTAGTATGTCAAAGATATGCTAAAGTAGAGAGATGTATTGCACAATGTCGAGTCCCACCATACCTTTGGTCGTGGGATGATGGTGGAGATTGTCGCGTTGGCATTGAGGGGATCCCGAGTTAGATCGGGTCGTATTTACCATGGCTTACGCGATTTACTCCCCGACAAGCACGGCGCCCTTATTTCCACTGACTACTCGGGGTGATTCTCGGACTGACAAGGTGGAGACTATTGTTTAGTCAGCGTACCTTTGGTGCATCTTTACCGGGATTTGCATCTTTTCACCTACTATCATTAAAGACTTTAGGCCCACCAGATCCCCATGATATGGGCCCAGATCACATCGCGCCTGCACCCCTAGGCACTTTGAGAGTCTGAGTCTGCAGAGGAGCCATCTGCCATGTGGCTGGGTCCCATTCATAATGCGAGAGCTTGATGACCTATAGCAGGAGGCCATGGTATGACAAATGAATTTATGGAAGGGCTCCGAGAATGTCCGAGAGTCATCCATAATGGAGTAGAGCACTTTACTTATAGTGGGCCACCGCTACATGCGAGTTTTGCTGAAACATGACACAACATAGTTTGGCATCACACAAGATGTTTCCCGAGGTCTCGGACATGTGGTATGCATGAGGGCTATGAGGTTTTGACACAGCTTGCTGACAGCCTTTACTTGAGCCTCCGCGCTTTACACACAGGATATCCGGCTGCATTGGGTACTTTCAGGTAGGTACGAGATCCACAGAACACGAGAGTACGCGCTGGGCATCACAGGCGTGATTCCACGCAGGTTGACTATTCCAGGCATATGAGGTGGTGTGTGAGGCCTCCCCAATGGGGAGATGCCGTGCTCTAGTGAGGCAAACAAGCGAGGTGATACTAAGGATGATGATTCAGATGACGAGGGGGCGTCCTGCTGTAGCATCGGTTAGAGTCAGTGGCCCTACGTACCACACAGCATTGGTGGTCCCAGGCCCTATACTCTAGACATGTGCACTGGGCCCCAACTGTCATTACTTCTCCAGAGTATTCCAAAGGTATATATGTCCATTATAGAGGTCTCTACCACATCAGTCCACTCTCGGCCTGTGGCTGGGATGATGAGCTTGCACTACAGCATAGCTGCAAATGGCATGGTGCACTTCTGTGTGGCCGCAGAGAGAGAATGCTGGCACGTTCAAAGGACGCCCAGAGATACCAAGCTAGGTCTCAAATATAGGATTAATGGTAGGGCCGTACTGGCAGTAATGATCAGATAAAATGCACAACGACTTAGTTAATGGGAGCCTTAGGCCATGTACGTAGCTAGTTACATAGCTGTCATGGTTCACATGATCAGGAAGTGCTATGAGCTGCATCATATGATGGAGAGACCAGTCCATGTTAAGTTATAGAGTGTCACACCGAGCGGATCGAGAGGCTGTCGCTTATGTAAGTCAGCCGTTATATAGGCTGACACGTGAGCATAATGCCACCCATAGCCATCCTTAACATGAGATGTGATGATTTAGATACATACACTAACAGGCTTACAAAGGCTTTATTACAGATGTCTTACCTGTGTAAGCTCCATCAAAGCAGAGTGAGTGATACCTTTTGCCCAAATTGAGTGTGGAGCCACATGTGTACTGATCACGGTGTCAGCTGTGTCGGGCCACAGAAATTTCATTACATAGCCAAGTACACAGATAGGGTGGCATACATGGTCTTCCCTCACACTAAGGTGTTCTTCTGTAAGTGCCCATCACAACTTCCATTATTTCGTCCTCCCACATGGTCCCAAACAACCCTGAGGGCGAGAGTTATGGCCGGTTCCTACTCATGCCATGATATATGTATGTACTGATGTATGTCTCTATGAAGGTGAGTTTTGACTATGTATAGATTCTAGATTCTTTGCTGCATGCCTCTAGATGAAGGCTTGATTTTGACGATGTGGTACTTTGATGTACCACTGTGCTCAGGACACAGGGCTTGGTATCCGATCCATGCCCATTTTATATCAATAATGGAAAGAGCATTTTGTATATACCGGATCAATACAGATATTTTTATTATGTTAATAAATATATGGATACACTTTCTTGTATATCCTATTCCGCATTGATATGTTTTTATGGTCATAATGCTTCACCGATGTTCATGTTGTATCGTTTTTCTTTTATGTATGTGACATATCCGTGACGCAGAGATGTCCATGTTTTTCTTCAGCAGTGATGCTGATATACTCATGCATTTGATATCATGTGGTTTTCACTTTATGACATGTTTGATTTTATATGGCTAGTATTTGGGATGATACTAGATGATATTGGTGCAGTGGGGGATAGGATTAGTGATCATGAACCTCTTCGCTTCCCATTGATGATAATGATGATGTGATGATTAGCCTAAGATACATTTACGATGTAATACTTCAATGATGATAAATGTGATGAAATGATATATGACAGATAAAAGATAACAAAAATTGTGCTAAACAAACACAAAAGCAAAAGTTAACAAAACTAAACCACAATAATATGCAACACAATGCAATGCAAACTAAATGAAGATTAATCTAACACTTTAACTTACAAAAATGAGTTCCAATAGATACATAGCAATCAAAGAAATATACAACAATTACTTTACAAGCATGAATATCTCTAACAATCAATGTAGCGCAACACACCAAATCCCAACAAGATCTAACATAATGGGCAAAGAATCATTCAAAGAATGAAATAACACAATAAGATAAGTGCACCAAAACTATATAATTAAACACAATCTAACTACTTACTTTGAGCTAGCAGATACCATTGACATATTTTCTAATGTTTCTTGGAAATTATCACTGGTGAGTTTAGACTACTAAGCACGCTGCTTGGGCTAGTTTTCCTAGGGAAACATCAGTGGAAACTAGCATATGATCCTTAAGAAGAGGATTTTTCAGATGTTTGTGGTTACATCATTTAATGTTTTTTGTATTTTCAAGGTCATGTTCTCAAAGCAATGCATAAGCTTCAAAGAAATGTCAATGCCCCCAACGTGATGTGCAGGAATATACAAAGGTCAAATGCCATGTGCTAAAGGAAATGAAGTGTGAATGAATGTGCTCCCAATGCGATGTGGAATATACAATATAGCCACATCCTTCACATAGATATAGCGTAAGTAAACCAAACATGTGTCCCGCAAGGGAGCTTGAGGCCTGGGATCTCCTAGGCCTGAAGGTAGGTATCATGTAACTTAGCAAGTGGCAAGAGTTACCTCCATCCTATCTAAGAGTGACTCTGTGTATGAGAAACCTCCCTTTAGCGCTGAAACTCGGTTTTCATAAAAGGACATGCCCATCGCACTCACAATCAGTAGGTTTTCACACAAAGACGACCTGTTTTTTTCTTTTACTTTTTTCCCCAATTTTTCACTTTTTGCTTGTTTTTCTTGTTTTCACTTTATTTCTTATCTAATATTCTAGCCATGCCTAAGCATAGAAGTGCTTGAGGTGAATGGCATTCATGGCCTGAAGCTCTTTCACCATCTAGATAAAAAGTCTTATGGATGGCGCTTTTGTGGACCTGAGTCATTTAAAGTCACTACATAGGCCGAACTAATCGGCCTCAAATTTACCTTCTTTTCCTATCTTCTTTATGGTATTCTTCAATTTTATTTCAATATGAGATCACCTACATAAAATTCCCATACTACTGACAAGGCTTCAGAGTCTTCCTTTGATACTCTATTTGATATACTATAAGGTGACATCACTCGATACGCTGCTCATCTAACAGTTCAACTCCGCTTTGTGCGTATCAACCCCAGTCTTGACTCACGAGGTATTCCCAAGAGAGATTCTCAAGGGAGGAGGCCCACTCCAAAGGTATGATGGCTTCAGCAAGCACATAAAGTGAATATGGGGTCGCACCCAAAGAGGCTGGATGGAGGTTTGATAAGCCTGTAAGAGGGTGGGATGATTTATATGCTAAATAATGCACTAATTTCATCACCATTTTCTCCATAATGTGCACAAGAGCTGGTTTTAGAGTTTATGTTTTCCTAATAATACCTCGAGGTAATAAATGACCATTTAAGCTGGATATGAAAGCATCGATATAAGTCTTTATCGCTCACATTGAAAGGCTATTTACCATTGCTTATGACAATAACAGGATACCATAACGCACATAAGATGGTTCATGATAACATTGGATATCATACACTGAAGGACATAAGGTAATGTAGGAATAGCCTGCACCCATTTAAAGGGAAATACCTGTTACAAATGTTATGATGTGTGTATGACAACTGGATGAAGAAGGGTAGAGCTTCCAATGAGATCTAAACCCCATTGAAAAAGGCCAAGGTGTTGCAATAGGATGCAAAGTCAGGCCGGGTGCATGTATGAGATTACCTGTGATTTCTTTGACAAAGTTCATATTTCTTCACGAAGTCAGCAGCACCGTATTCCATGGGTAGGCCACGTGATCCTACCAACAATTTCAACAAGACCACGCCACTGTTGTGTGCCTCTATAGATACCAAGTATACTCTTTAATCACTGAATCGAATCAATAACATTTAGACAATAAGCAAAGTTCCTTCTGTAGCCACGATGGTAAAGGGTCTTCCTGTGAGGGTATAATGCAAATGCGGTGGATAAGGATTTTTTCTCCAATGGGTAAATGTCAGGGAAAATCTAACTCTACAGGTATTGCAACAGGGTCATACCATGGGGAGATAGGGGGAATCAACAACCTCACATGCTAAATAGGATCTCGTACATTACATGTCGGGCATCTATAAGGTTCCACAAAGAAAGGCAGAATTCACTTCTATTCAGAAGGATGCAAGAGAGAATGAAGTTCAAGACGCCAAGATCACAACTTCCACAGAGATCCTAGTTTCGTTCAAATATGAGAGCAGGGAAAAGACTTCTGTGTGGTTTCAAATATCCATCTTCTCAGAGAGGCTAGAAGCTGTATCTTTTAACCTTGTATTCATTATTGACTCCGCTAATGATGAGCCTGAGAATCAAACAACTGTAATCGGTTTAATGTCCTGGCGATAGCTAAATAGGAAGTAATGAGTTCCTCATACTCTACAAATGTTATTGGTACAAGGAAACCTCAACCAATGCCCGTATAGCTAGCCCCAGTGGAGTAATAAGCACCACTCCACTCTCATCCATGAAAGTAAATGGATCCATCAAATGAATTCCATTCCATGCACTTTTTGATAATTATAGACGTTGTCGGGATCCACACAAAGGTTGGCCTGGGTAAAGGTGTTCATGACCGATCCGCTAACACCATCCTTTTAAGGACTTCATTTACAAACTTCTATCCCAAATTACCAAAAGAATGATCCAATTAGCCATTCATTGTTACAAGGGGAAGTTTGATAAGAGGTACTAATAGTGGTCAACTTCTGAAATAAGCTTAGTTTTATCATAAGGAGGCACATGGAAGTTTCAAAATAAAAGAGATGATCACCATGGTGCCCTTTTCAATCATGGAGAGCTTAAATCATAGCAATCAATATACTTACTAAGGTAATAGAACAACCTCTTCTTTATGTCCAAGGTCGATTGGGCAAGCATAGTAACTAACAGTGAATCATAAAGGTAAATATAAAATGAGTTTCCAGATAGGGGGCATCAGCATGGGTGTGGATTTACGAAGGTACTATTTGGAGAGAGAAATTCTTCATATTCCAGTTCCCTTAATTTGAAAGCAACATCTTTCAAAATATGTGTAAATGGATAACATTTATCCGCAAGCCGAATAAAAAAGGTGAATAGCCTGATATTTCCTCGTACTGGTGCTGTTTAAGAGTGGTGGGTGGAGGCATGTCTGTAATAGTGATGACTTAGTGGATAGCGCTAG